>PVIU01015337.1:0-48819 GCA_004026605.1 Ondatra zibethicus | reverse complement strand
GACTCTCAGCTAGGCTAAAATTCTTACGTCTTATACTCTGCTGCCTACTGTAGCTGTTCCTTTATTCTTAGTTGACAGCTATGGAGGGACAGTTGATCGCTTGATGCTACCTGGTTTTCAGATTCTCAAATCTGTTCCAGGAATATGTAACCTCCCATACTAGCTCTGCTCTGTGGGTGGGGATGACTCATCTAGATAGGGGAGCATCAAGTTCAAGCTGGGGATAAGGGTACTTGGAGGGACAGCTGGAGGCCCAGGCTGGTTTGGAGGCCTTACGACATTGAGACCAGCAAGTTACAGATCAATATCACTGGAAACTGATCTATAGTAAGTATACCTTAGGTCCTTTCCCCATGTGCTGGTGCACGCATTAACACACACACACACACATATGCATGCATGTGCACACGTTTGCATACACACACACACACACACACACGAATTCTGCGTTTGCACTGTCCAGAGCTTGTTACACTTTCTAGGAAAAACTGCTATGCCCTCTTCAGGTCCTGAAAACACTAACTTTCAGGAAAGGACAGTGTTGACTTCTCTTGGGCAGTCAGATGTGGGTGGATACCGTGTCCTCTGCCTCTGTAACAGTTAGGCCTGATTGTCAGCACAGCTGGGCTGAGACGCTTGCAGATAGTTGGTCCAGCATGCCGCCAGGTGTGTCAGGCCGATATTTCCAGGAGGGGGTTATCTTGCCTGTGGGAAAATCCTGCCCTGACTGGACACAGGCAGCACTGTCCCATAGGCTAGGCACTGGGACGGCATTAACAGGGAAAGGAAAAATCAAGCCCTCTCAGGTGTTCTCTCCCTCTGCCTCCTGGCTTCACCAAGGGAGAACTTCACTTTGCCATGTCCTTCCGCCATGACAGACTGGAACTGGGGACCCAGATGAATCTTTCTGTCCTTCCCTTGTTTACACCAGGGATTTGTCATGGTGACGAGACCGAGCACAGACTTCTCCTATATCAATTTTCCTAGTGGTTTGGACCCTAGAGCATCCTCTAGAGAGTTCTGGAACTTTCCCTGTGGCTGCTGAGACCTATGGGTGAGATGTGTCTTTGGTGAACCCACAGGAATACCTGGGACCATCCAGGGTAGGTCTGGCCAAGAGACTCCCTGAACAGTGTTAGGGACACTGGCAGGTGCCTGCCCTCCATTCTCAGAGCATTCAGAACAGTCATAAAAGGGAAGTGACCCAAGTTCCTCTTTAAGTGGACAAATGACCTCCGTCCCCTATGCAATGGAATATTACTCAACCTTAAAAGGGAAGGAAGTCTGACACACAGCACAACCTGGATGAGTCTTGACTCAACTGTGAGATTCCGGGGTCGTCTTGTTCATCGAGACAGAAAGGGCAGTGGTTGCTGGGAGCTGGGGAGCAGAGCAGTGGAGTTTTGTGTGAAAGGGAGCGAGGGTTCTGGAGACGGTGGTTGGCAGTGAAGGTCACACACATGAGTGAGCTTATTGTCATTGCAGTGGGGCCTGGGGGACGTGGCTCTGGGTCAACGCCAGCATCCCTCATCCTGGCTAAAAAGTGCTTCATCCTGTTTAGATTTCACCTCGTCTTCCTCAGAACACTGCGGATCTAGCAGATTCCCTGAGGACCTCTGTGCGTACAAATCAAAGGCAGGAACCAAATGAAAGCAAGATTTACTCCCAGCAGGGAGAGGCCTAACTCTCCCTTGGTCTCAGTGTTTCATTCTCTCTGGGCTCTTGGGCCCAGGAGGGATTTTTGTAGGGTGTCCTTTCCTGCACGAGGCTTCAGGGGCTCAGAACTGGCCTGGTACTTCTGTACAGCGAGGGAGGCAGGAAGCAGTTCTGGCCCGTCTTATGGTTCTGTGCTGAGCATAGAGTTGCCCCCAAACAGGAGCAAGAGCCAGGCTGCCTTGCAAGGCCCTCTCAGTGCAATGGGGTGGCAGGGAGGGCAGAACAGCAACTGAAATGGTGGACTTTGTCCCCTGTGTAGGGAGGGGGCAGGGTGGTGACATGGGGGCCTGCAGAGGGAGCTGCGTCCAGTCAGGAGACTTCAAGGTGGTCACGGAGAGATGGTCGATCTGAATTGAGCGGAAAAACAGACAAGCGAATGAATGGGCACCTATTTCCAAATCTGATGTGCTTTTCTGCATTCAAGTCTTTTCAGCGCAAGGCTTTGGCTAGGTTCCTTTGGCGGCGAGGCCAGTTCCCGCTTTGTGCACAGGGAGGCACAGGCAGTCGATACTGGTTACTGGTCTCAAGTTCCCAGGGAGCCTCTGAGGAACAGGAGGCTCCAGCCTTTCCCTTGGTGCTCCCGGCCAAGAGAAACATAATTTTGTCCATGAGAAAAAGCTTATAAAGAGATGGAGTGTTTGCTTAACACAAACAGCTAACATTCACTTGGATGCTAAATACTGGTTCTAAAGGGACTTCCTTGGAGGGGTCAAGAGCAGCAGACACAGAGGCAGCGCAGGGCTTCTGTGTGGAGGGAGGTGGGCTGTGTGGACAGTGCTACCCTTGTCTTTGCTGGCAGATAAGCGTGGCTTCGTGTCCTCACATAGCACTGGGTTGCACTTGAGTTTAGGCAAGCTTGATAGAGTCGTCACTTCCCAAGATTCTGGCGACAGCCTTGCACATCTGTGTCTCCTTCATTCACTCCGTAGAAAGGGAACGTGTGGGAAGAGCCCAGTGTTTGCTCTGTGATTCTGCTTATTTGGATTCCACAGTGGGAGAAAGGTCACCCTGTATGCTGCTGTCATAGTTGGGTTTCTATTGCTCTGAAGAGATACCACGACCACAGCAACTCTTAGGGAAAACAATTCACCGTGCCTGGCTTACAGTTCAGAGCTTAGTCCGTTAGAGGTGTGGGAAGCATGGTGGCATGGAATGCATGGTGGCGTGCAATGGTGCAGAGGTTGCTGAGAGTTCTGAGGCAGCAGGAAGAGACAGCCTCTAGGCCTGCCTTGAACTTCTGAGACCTCAAAGCCCAAGCCCGGTGGCCATACCTTGAGCACCTTGAAGTCTCCTGACTGGACACAGCTCCCTCTGCAGGCCCCCATGTCACCACCCTGCCCCCTCCCTACACGGGGGACAAAGTCCACCATTTCAGTTGCTGTTCTGCCCTCCCTGTCACCCCCACGACAGTGAGGGGCCTTAGAAGGCAGCCTGGCTCTTGCTCCTGTTTGGGGGCAGCTCTGTGCTCAGCAAAGAACTATTAAGCAGGCATCAGAACTGCTTCCTGCCTCCCTCAAGGCCCCACCAACTCCAATAAGGCCACCTATTCCTAATAATGACACTCCCTATGGGGCTATGGGGCCATTTTCTTTCAAAGCACCACAGCTACAGATTAAACTAATGGCAAAAATCTGTGAAAAAGTCTACCCAACAGGAGTTCTATTGGTAATGGTAGCTTCAAGGTGTGACTTAGCCACTGCACTCATGCGGTTGACCAGACATTTGAGAGTTTTTTATTGTTGTTGCTTTGTTTTTCAAGACAGTTTCTTTGTGCAACAGTCCTGGCTGTCGTGGAACTCTCTGTGTAGATCAGGCTGACCTTGAACTCACAGAGATCTACCAGCCCCTGCCTCCCAAGTGCTGGGGTTAAAGGCGTGCATCACTATGCCCAGGTGTAAATTACTTGTCTGAATGCTATTACTCAGTGTTCTCAGCAGGAGCAGCCAGGGAGCCCTCACCAGCTGGACGGCAGCACCTCCTGGAGGGTTTCCATGGAGGCTTCAGTGAGAGCTCACACAGCTGAGGAGATTGTGGGGTAAAGGGCCCTAGTGCTCACAGCAGACCTCAGGAGGTAGCTGGCACATGATCAGCATCTCAGATACCACACCAGATTCATGGAGTCATTTTTCTTAGACACGTATATTCCGGTGCTTCTAACATGGGTGTTTAGTGGAACTTGTGTGGTGAATGACATTGAGACGGTCTTCCCAGGGGGTCTGAATCAAACAGCACCATTAAAAGCATTCACACTGATGACAGCAGCTGTGAGACTCTGAACAGATCTGTTACATGTCAGGGGAACTCAGGGAAAAAGCCAGTTATGTCTGAGATATGGAATGTATGTAACATATCACATATATGATATGGTAACATATGCACATATATGATACTGTAATATATGCACATATATAATACTGCAACATACAAAACAAATACTATAACATACTCACATATATGATACTGTAACATATCACATATATGAAACTATAACATGCATATATGATACCATAACATGTTGGGAGGAGGCTGCTTGTTGGTTCCCAGTTGCCCGGCATCTCAGACCTGAAATAATCACACGGAAACTGTATTAATTAGATCACTGCTTGGCCCATTAGCTCTAGCTTCTTATTGGCTAGCTCTTACATTAATTTAACCTATCTCCATTAATCTGTGCATCAGCATGTCTGTCTCCAGCGGCGGCTCCATGGCTTCTCCCTGACTCTGCCCCCTTTCTCCCAGCATTCAGTTTAGTTTCCCCTACCTACCTCTATTCCCTGTGCAGGCCCAAGACAGTCCTTAATTAATCAATGGTATTCACAGCATATAGAGGGAAATCCCATATCAATAACATACATATATGATACTGTAATACACTCACAGATATAATACTGTAACATACTCACATACATGATACAATATATCCATAAAGAGAGAGACTCGTTTTAAGGACTTGGCTCACATGGTTATGGGTGCTGAGAAGTCCTAACCAGGGGCATGAATGCTACACCCAGGTCCAAATCTGAAGGCAAGAGGAGAGCAGCACCTCAGTCTGATGGTGTCAGCAGAGAGCCCTGCCTTGTATGTCAGCTCACATCTTGGGCTGACTGAATGAGGCTCACACTTGGGAGGATAATTTGCTTTACTTAATGTACCAGTTCAGAGGCTAATTAAGTCCTTGGACACTTTCATAGGCTTATTACCGCCTCATCAAGTTCACATTTAAAATTGGCACACACCTGCAGAGCAGAGGTGTGGGTCCAACACAAGAACCCTCTGTGTGTGTACCTGCTGAGGACATGCCTGGCCACTGTGGTTTGTCTTAATGATCTAATGATTCATTGTGTTCATTCTTGACTCCAGCTGAAGATGAAAGGCAAGACCATGACAATTTCCACAGAAGAAAAGGGGCCCAGGGGTGTGTAGTTTCCAAGAGAAACTGCATCATGAATCAAATGTGGTAGGCAGGAGTGTCTTCCAGTTAATGCCTGTAATATTCTTGTCTTCTACTAGACAACTGCTGGGCTTTAGGGATGGAAATGTGTTGACCAATCTTCACTGCCAGCTCAAATAGTTTTGGAGCCCCCTAGGAGATACACTTCTGGGTGTGTCTGTGAGGGGTTTGGAGCCCCCTAGAAGATACACTTCTGGGTGTGTCTGTGAGGGGTTTGGAGCATCCTAGGAGATACACTTCTGGGTGTGTCTGTGAGGGGTTTGGAATATTCTAGTCTGTAGGTCCCTTCCTCTCTGTCATTATGCTCTTCAAAACCTTTCCTGTTTGCCTATTTTTCTCACAAGTGTTCAATTCCTTCCAATTAACATTTTTTGGTGTATGTGTGTAAGTGTACCAGTATGTGTGTGTGCATACTTGTGAAGACCAGAGCATGAGAGCAGATATCTTCCTCAGTTTCTCTCTATCACCATCATCATCACCACCACCATCATCATCATCACCATCACCACCATCATCATCATCATCATCATCACCATCATCATTATCACCATCATCATCACCACCACCACCATCACCATCACCATCACCATCATCATCACCATCATCATCATCATCATCGTCATCATTTGAGACAGGGTCTATAGAGCCCTGGCCAGCCTAGAACTCACTCTGTAGACCAGACTAGCCTTGAACTCACAGAGATTCACCTGCCTCTGCTGCTCAGCATCTGCCTTATTTTCTCCGATACAGGATTCTGATCAAGGGAGCTCCTTGGGATTCTCCTGCCTTTGCCCCTGCCCACCCTAGAGCCAGGAATCATATACACATGGCTGCAAGTGGATTCCTGCATGGGTAATGGGTGTCCAAACTCAGGTCCTCAGATCCTTTGCTGATTTGGCCATCGTCCCTGCCTCTTCCCCATGCCAATGCCTCCGCTGGAGCTAGGGCTAATGCTCTGTTAGGTGCTAGTGAGTACAGAGCATTTGAAAATGACACAGGTAGTTTTGTGATTGTAAGATGTTGGCAACACATATCTGTTCCTTAAGAGACCAGTGAACCTGGGTTATGGCAGTTCATGCCTGTAATCTGAGCATTTAGGAGAATGAGGCAGGAGGATTGCCTTGAGTCTGAAGCCTGGTAATTAGGTCTACAAAGTGAGACCCTCCCCCCATCTCCAAAAAAGGTGTATGATGTGGGTATCCACACAGTAGAGCAGACCTGGACAAGGCCAGTGGGGGTGTGTGTGCCTTTGATAGTGGGTATCCACACAATAGAGCATACTTGGACAAGGCCAATGGGGGTATGTGCCTTTGATAGTGGGTATCCACGTTGTAGAGCAGACCTGGACAAGGCCAATGGGTGTGTGTGTGCGCGCCTTTGATATAAAATGGGGACAGATGTCCAAGTAGTGACACTATTAAGGGAAGCTTCCAGTAGGGTATACAGCCTACAGAAGGAGCGGTAAGAGTAGCAATTTGCTTATATTTGCATAATAGTATGCATAATTTGCATAAACATTCAAGGACTATAAACTTTCCTTTCTAGAGTGGACCTGGTGGGCAGGAAGTAGACGTGCTGTGAGCAGGGCTGGCAGGAAGGGCCCTCCTCACACAGACACAGACGTTCCTAAGATTTCTGATCCCCATGGATTATTACCATTCTGACCTCAAATATGGCTAAAAAATGACACAAAGAAAATTCAGTCCAGATGGAAACCTGCCCCAGTCCGATCCAGCAGAGCCCTTCATTTTTCTCGTCCGACACCAGCCTTGCTTGTGGAGTAATGGCCTCTTACTTTCGGCAGACGTCAGATTTCACGACCACACAGTGATGATAAATACCGAAGGGCAGGGTCCCAAGTCTTCCACTTTAGACTCAGACTATTGTGCTCAGAGTGTCAGCTGTGGCCGGGGATTTTTGGAAGGGTGCATAAGCAATCAAATATCTGGAACCTTTGGATGGAGGGTGCAATGCTAGCTGCTTTCTTTGGAAGGGTTTCTGGTGGACACGATGTGGGAGAGAAGCTGAGGATGAAAACCAGGTTGGTCCCAGGACTCATCAAAGACCCTAGGGCATGAGGACCAGTGGCTTCCTTAGAGTGGTAGATGGGCTGGGGTCTCTGGAGATACTCTCCGCTCACAAAGGGTAGAGAAGCTGTAGGCTTTTATGCAGCACAAATATAGGAGGGGCTAGGGAGTGTCTCAATCAGCAGTGTGCTTGTGGTATAAGCATGAGGACCAGAGTTCAGATCCCCCCTGGAACACACATATAAAAAGCTTAGCTTGGCAGCATGGGGGAAGTAGGGACAGAAGGACTTCTGGGACTCATTGTTGAACCTGCCTAGGTGAGTCAGCAAGCTCCAAACTCGGTGAGAGACCCTGTCTCAAAATATAAGATGGAGACACTCACACATATGTGCACTTCCTGCGTGAACATGCACACGCATGCACACACATGCACAGGCACACATACATACGCACATGCACATGTGCACACACATGCACACACACACACACACACAAACCACACCATACACATGAAACAGGCACAACACACCCAGCAGATTTGTGGATGGTCTTTGGAGATGCATACAAAGCAAGAATAGGATTGGCTAGTGGTAAGAAGCACACGTCAAATATTAAACAAATAGTTTATCCCATCTTGAGGCAGAACATTGCAAAAACATACAAAAGTTATTTGGATTGATGACACAGGTTTTGAAGAGTCTGTGACATACTACTTTCTTTCTCAGGTATGGCTGCTCTTCCTCCAAATCCAGCCTGTGTCTGAGTGAAGCTAAAACACAAGGCTCAGTTCAAGGCTCTTTCCCTGGGCTGCACCCCAGAGGCCACAGCACTTCAGTCTCTAAGGAATCCAGCTTGTGGCCCGACATGGGATTTTCAAAGGCTCTATATCTTTATTGCCGAAGAGAGGTGCTGTGTTCTGAGTTTGCAGGGGCCCCAGCTTATAGAGCTGCTCTGAGTTCACCTCATGGTGATGCAGCTAGGGTTGCATTAGGATTTTTTCCCCTCTTTTTGAAGTTAAACTTACCAAGTTGGAGGTATTTCCAAAGAAGCCTTCTGCTCTTGAAAGGTATTTCATTTCCTAAGCGCTCTGTGCTTGTCTTCTAGAAAGGTGGTCTGTGTGTTCTGAGACGGTGGTTTCATAAACCACCCCGATGCCTGGCTTGCTATCTCCTGGAACAAGCTCTTGGCCGCATAGTCAGCGAGACCTAGTTGGCAAGCTCAGATCCTGTGGTTTTGTATGAGCAACTGTAGATGAGTGTGAGATTGAGTCTGTGCTGGAGCTGGACCCTGATCGTGCCCTGCAGAGTTTCTAGGGAGAGAAGCCCATTTTTTCTTGGGGTATCTTAACTTTCAAAGGACATAGCTGGAAAGCACTTACTCATTCAGTTGAAAGTAATGGGCAGTTTTGGGAGCACAGTGCTTTGTCCACAGGATTACCTCTGGGTTTAGCTGAAGATGCATCAATACTCAAGTGTGTCTGAGATGCAGACATACGCCAAACACGGGAGGAGCTGGCCGTTGGAGTATCCGGGCTCAGGCTTTGGAATTCCTTGGGGGTGGTCAGGGACAACTTGGCTGGTGGACTTGGGTTTTATCTCATGCTTTTGACCAGCTTTTTTTTTTCCTTTTTGAAATTCAGATTATTTTACTGTGTTTATTAAATACTTTTGCTAGACGACTCAGTGTGTGTTTGAAGATGAAAAGCCTCTGAGAGGGCCAGCTCTGACTGCTGATGTCTAGATTTCCAGAGCCCCGTCTTCTGCACGGCTGTGCACAGCAGGAGCTGAGAATTCAGTAGGCGGCAGGGCCATGTTTATCTTCCTCTTTTAACAAACACAGCCGTGTTGTATGAGGTCTGAATGATTGGTGCAGGTTTGGCAATGGAGGGTTTTATGGTTCTCTACTATAAGGATATATTTAAATGAATGGCTTTATTGTTTTTATATGTGTATTTATTTTAGCAAGGTTTAAAAAAATGTACTGGCAGTAGAATTCTCCAGGCTGGAGAGATGGTTCGGTGGTTAAGCGTACTCGCTGCTCCTCCAGAGGACCTGAGTTTGATTCCCAGATCCACGGGTGGTAACTCGAGGTTCAGGTGATCTGATTCCCTCTTCTGGCCTACAAGGCACTTGCAGTAACATGCATACATATGCATACAGACTCATACATACACATAGATAAAATTTGAAAAAAATCAACAAAGAAGAAATTAGAATTTCAGATCCATCCTACACCTGACCCCTCATCCAGTTTTCTATTAGGAATGTCTTGCATGAATGTGGTATTTTTCTTAAAGTGGATTAGGTGAACACATCCGTACTAGCTGAAGCCCCTCCGTTTATTCTGGGGTTTGTCCTTTGTGTCTGAAGGTCCTGTTGGTTTTGACACACTGTCCAAGGTAGCCTCACTGCCTTCAAATGTCTCTGTCTCAGCTGGTCGTCCCGTCCCCTTTATCCCCTTTCTACAAATCTGTGGTGAGCTCTGACAGGCTTTGGGGCCATCTTCACAGTCCCAGGATGCCATGTGGTTAGAACCTTACTGTATGACGCCTTTTCCAGACCACCCTCTCAGACCACGCGCGACCCTTCTCACGGTTGATGGCGCTCTAGTTTTCCAAGTGCTGCTGGTATTCCACTGTCTGCCTGTATCAGGGCTTATCTACTTACCTACTGAAGATCGTGTCAGTTATTCCCAAATCTGCTGGTATTCCACTGTCTGCCTGTACCAGGGCTTACCTACCTACCTACTGAAGATCGTGTCAGCTATTCCCAAATCTGGCAAATATGAATAAATCTGGTATATACACATTAACATGTAGGTTCTTCTGACTATAGATTTTTGAAAACTCACTTGGGCTTGTATGTATATATTCCTTTTTAGCATTGTCATGAAAGACAACATCTAGATATCGTTTAGAATATGATTTTGGATCACGGGTGAGTTGTATTGCAGTAGAATGTAAGTTGAGAATGAACTTGTTCCATGTAACATGTTCTGGTCTGGGCATCTAACAGTGAAAGAAGTGATCAAGCACCCACATAGAGGCTTCCCTGGGTCTAGTGCTGTCCCTGTCATCACCGAGGGCACCGAGGGCCATGCACCAGGTCAGCTCACTGACTTCCAGTCTAATAGCGCCTGTCATTTGGCTTTGATGATGGTCCTGTGATAGGGACTGGTGCTTCACACCTCTTGTTCTAGACTTCACTCAGTCTTGGAAGGACTGAGAAATGCGTAGGATGCAATTGGGACACAAATCATTGCTCTGCTTGGTTTTAGTTGCTGTCGCTGCCCGGCCTGGTCTTCCAGCTGCCCTGTGATCTGTATTAACAAGCAGCGCCCATCTTCTCCCTGTGCTCGGTCTCCCCCTTTCTGCTCTGCTACAGTCTCTGATGATTTTATAAGCAGAGCTGGTGGGATCTGCCCCTGATTTCTGCCGATAGGGTCTGAGCTTCCGCCTCACCTCTTACCTTCCTTTCAACACAGTTCACACCATTTTACTCTCATCACCCATCTTACTCAGTAGTTTCAGGATTGCAAAATGCCTCTTTCTGTTAAAATGTCCACATTTTACCCTTGCTACCTAGGTTCACAAGCTCACTGTCTCTGTATCAGAATACAAGCATCATAGGACAAAACTTGTATATGTTCATGTAGGGGTGCATGTGTGCATATGGAGGTCGGGGTTCAATCTTGGGTGCTATTCCACAGGTGCCACCATCTTAGTTTTTGGAACAGCATTTCTCATTGGTCTGGAGCTCACCGAATTGTCCAGAATGACTGGCCAGAAGTGTCCAGGGATCTACGTGTTTCTGCCTCTCCGGGGCTGGGATTACAGGCATGTGCTATCTGCCCACACCTGGTCTTATTATGTGTGTTCTGCAGATTGAACTCGGGATGCTCTGTCACCTTTGTTGGAAAGCACTTTCACCACCCGAGCCTTCTTCCTGGTCCTATGGAATAATTAAAAATATTTCCTGATTTCCTTTTAATTCTCAGTGAGTTTTGTGGAGACGAAGGCATCAGTGTCTTTGGCAGAGTGAGGTGGAGCTAGGAGAGGAGCACCCACTGCTCAGCAAGTCCCGGGGGCGGGCGTTGAGTTATTTGTAAGCACACAGCCAAAACAACGTCCTCAGCATAGAGGCTGTGCCCACAGGACAACAAACTAATGAACCAACACACAAGGGAGGCTCCGCCGGGAAAGATTTTATAGTCACAATGTTGTACTTCCATCATCACAGTGGATGATAGTTTATGAAAGAGATGGGTACCAAATCGTGTATGTGTGTGTGTGTGTGAAGATTGTGAGACAGCTCAACAGTTAAGAGTGAGTACCTGCTCTTGCAGAGGACCTGAATTCAGTTCCCAGCATCAGTTAGGTCACGAACACCTTTACCTGCAACTCCCAGGGATTTGAACCCTCTTCTGGCCTTTATGGGCACCACTCTTGTAGATGAAATAGGTCGGCACAATAAGTAACCAAGCCAGCTCAAGAAGAATGGATATTTTTAGTGATTGAAAAGAGGGAGACTCACGCTACAAGGGTGGGAGCTCTGAAGTCCTATCCGTCCCGTGAACACCGCATGGAGGGAGAGAGAGCAAGCACCTGTGTTTTCTCCGTTTATCAGGTAGCCACACCCCAAATAGATGTGATTAGTTGATAATTTCCCCCATCACACTCTCATGTGTATGTGTGCACATAAATAAATGAATTTAAAATTGTATCATTATGTTGGGCTAACAGTTTTTGAAATCGGCAAGGTCCAGGCATTTAAAAAATTTATTTTCTTAAAAATCCATGTGTTGTTTTGCCAACTCTTCAGTAAGTTTGAAATTATTTCCAAACACAGACTTAAGAGACTCTCTTGCCTACGACAGCAGTAACAGTGTGGCAAAGTCAACCTCGATTTACAAAACCCAGTCCTTGCCAGGGAAGGGAAGCCCTCCTCTGTAGTATCAGGAACCAGCCCTCCTAAGTCAGAGTTGAAGGGTGTGAACATGGGGTGCACAGCGACTGTGGCCCACTCATGGTGGGAACCCATGAGAAAAGGATGCACCATGGGTAGTTTCCAAGAACTCTCGGGAACCCGGGGCAGCTTCTGGTGTAGGCTGAGGTCCCAGGGACCTGACCTGCAGGGTGGCATCATTGAGGCCAGAGAAGCCAAAGGGATCCAGAGGCAGGTCCCCAGTGGTTCCCCAGTCCTGGCCGGGATGGAATTTTGCGCTATAGACCCCTCTGAGGATCCTGGGGCAAATGGGCCCTGTGCTTGCCCACATGGGCCAGGAGGAGATGCTGCCACAAGCGTCGTACACGCATGGGGAGACCTGGCAGGGAAGGAAAGCCTGAGATGTCGTGACTATTGGGTACTGAAAGGAAGGTATGCAGTTTATTCGATTATCATCTTCACATAATCTAGAATCATTGAAGAGTCTAACCTCTTGGTGTGCCAGGGAGGGATTTTCTATATGAGGTAGGAAGATTCTAAATACAGGCAACACCGTCCCATGGCTGGGGCCCCTGGCTGTAGAGAAAGGAGACAGTGAGTTGAACACCAGCACTCCCGTCTCTCCGCTTCCTGCACAGAGGCGCCATGACCAGCTGCCTCATGCTCCCGCCTCCATGCCTTCCCCTCCCTCAGGCCCTTAGACTGTGAGCCACAATACACCCTTCCTTCCTAAAGTTGCCTGTGTCAGGCATTTTGTCACAGTCATGAGGAGTGACTGTCACCATAGGTGTCTGGGGGTCCATTCTTGGTATGCCGACATACCAAGGGGAACCCTCCCGTTATATGTATGCACATTTCCCAGGAAGTTTCTATGTCCTCTAATGAACGGGTGCTGAAGAAGGCCTCCTACTGCAGCTTGGACTCCAGCCACTTCCAAAGTCGACAAGGTCATAAGCCTACCAAGCACCAAGCCTTAGCCGACATTCTCTACCCAGAATGAAAAGGAAGCTGGTCCTGTCCCTGAAGGTGTGATGGCAGGGTGTGTGGCTTCCCCAGGACAGGGGTTGGTTGCTGTCTTCCGCCCTATGGCTGAGTGGTGATCTGTAGTCACTCATGAATGCCTTTGTTCCCTCTGAGCTGTGTGGTTGTCAAATGGCCCTAGGTGGCTTGCAGGACCTATTACTCTGGTTCTGGATATCCATGCTTGAATATGGATCTCAGGCTGGGGGAGGGGGGCTGGCAGAAGGGCACCCTTCTGACCCACCAGCCTCTGCAGTAGATCCGGGCTGCTGGAGAGGGGTGCGCTAAACAGCTGAGAGAGTAGCTGAGAGCGGTGGCCATGGAGAAGGGGAAGGAGGTGACATCTGAGATGAGACTGATGGGGACAGTGAGCCATGGGAAGCCCCAGGGGAGACACTTCCCCCAGAGACGCTGGGACATGTCAGGGAAGGAGGTCAGCGTGGCTGGAGAGGTGGTGGCTGGGAGCAGGGCCACCCTGGCAAGGCTTTATCAGGAGCAATGAGGTGTGGGATTGAGGGGAGAGCCTGGGACTGACAGAGTTCAAGCTAAATAATATGACACCAACTTTCAAAATTGTCATTCAGATGAAAGGCAGACGCTAAATCTGTCTCTGTGGCTGCCTATACTGTGCATTTCATGTAAATTGAGTTGTACCACATAGATGCTTTGTGACTGGCTTGTTTTGTTCAAGTACTTGTATCTGTATTTCTAGGTCATTCTTTTTGTGGTCACTAACTAGGAAATGACACATTATACATCCGTTCGTCAATGGGGGTCCCAGTTCACCCAGTCAAGAGATCCTCTAAGCCCTGTGTGGACAGCAGCCACAGCAAGGCAGTGACCAGAAAGGGGGCTGCCAGAGTCCCAGGGGCATGGGGGAGGGGTGAAGGCAGACTTTGACAAGACAGCAGTGAGTTGGATGTGTGTTTGTGTATGGTGTGATGTGTATGATATGTGTGTGTGGTGTACAGTGTGTGTGTGTTGTGTATGTTGTGCCTGTGCATAGTGTGTGTGTGGTATGTGGTGTGTAGGGTGTGTATGGTATGTATGCTATATGAGCGTGCAGTATAGTGTGTGTGTAATATGTATAGTGTACATGTGTATGGTGTGCGTGTGTGGTATACATAGTATGATTTTGTATGGTGTATGTGTGTGGTGTGTGTGTGGTTTGTGATGTATATGGTGTGTGTGGTGTGCATAGTGTATGTGTGTATGTAGAGTGTATGTTGTATGTGTATGTTGTGTGTGTGGTATGTGGTATGTATGGTGTGTGGTGTGCATAGTGTGTGTGTATGTAGTGTGTATGATGTTGTGTGTGTATGGTATGTGTGGTAAGTATGGTGTGCGTGGTATGCATAGTGCGTGTGTACGCAGTGTGTATGGTGTGTGTGTATGCTCCCTTGCTGTGGGTCTTTCTGGGGCTACGTGATGGTCATTGTGGGTGAACCCTATAGGAGTCCCTGTCCCCAGTGCCTCCATCTGGTTTGCCCTGGCCCTCTGAGCATGCTTTCTTTAGGACAAGAGCGGGGCGGTGAGTGATGTCTGCAGAGTGAGGGTGTCCTGCACGCACCCGGATAGGGGTGTGAATGTAACTTTCCTCTGTGGCTTGTGGCCTTTGACCTCAGAGAGGCATGACAATGGGCCCAGTCAGGAAGTGATCAGGAAAGGCCACTTCTGCCAAGGTCTCCTCAGGGGAACTTCTGTTCTGCATCCTGCTGGGAAAACTGCGCAGGGTCATGCTCTAAATGGGGCTGGAGAGTCCAAAACAAAACAAACACCAAAGCAAACCAAACCAAACCAAAACAAAAACCCCCCAAAACCAAAAAAAACCAAACAAAAGCAAAAACCCCTCTGTGAGGAACAGAGTGGCGTGGCCTGCGGTGTAGACGGAGCACCCTGATGGTGCCTCCTGCTTGTTTCTGGCCAGCAAAGTGGTTCTGGATCTCTTTCACCAGAGCCTGGAATTTGGTGAAGAAGATACCTCCTTACCAGAGAGATGGTCCAGCCTTGCACTGTGCCGTGTCTTCCCATCTGGGAGATCGCCCTGTTGATAAAACACACACACACACACACACACACACACACACACACACACGCACGCATACGTTCATTGCATACACACGTGCACACATCCCAAACACACATGTACATGCACATGCCACATCACACAATACCACACATATACACACATGCTGCACATACCACACACATACCACATATATCACACACACTGTATCCACACATATGCACACATGTATACACACATATGCACACACCACACCACACAATGCCACACATACATGTACATAACTGCACACACCTCACACATACACACCACATATACCACACACACTATACACACATATGCACTGACATGTACACACCCCACACATACACACATACCCCACAATACATGCCTACATCACACACATCAAACACACACAATACACACATATTCATGCACACACATACACACATACACGCTGCTGACTGTATATCTCATTTCCCAGGACTTGGTTGACCGAGTCCTCTTGAGGAAGGGACTGAGAGCCCCACACACTTGGCAAGTGAGGGACACCATACAGTGGCACGCAGCTCTTTGCGTTCTTGGAGACACTGAAGACGTGAAGTCGAGCCACTATCAGCCAATGCTGGACACAGCTTCTGAGGTTTCTTCCCATGACACCCTTGTCTGCTAGCCAGACGCACATTGATTCTGTGAGCTTTACATCTCCTCAGTCATTGTCCCCAGATATTTAAAAAGACACCAACAGCCTTGTCTCCTAATGACGAGGATGGCTGAAGGTTCGCTCCTCAAGTGTGGTCATCTCCAGAGGCCTCCTTCCTGTACGTGGGATGTTTCAGCCCTGTAAACCCCCAATGACCCGCTAATGTCAAAGGCCCCCTTCCTTCATTCTGCTCTCAGAAAACTGAGCTTTGCAGGGGCTCAATGACCCCCAAATTTCAGAGTGGGTGAGTGGTAGAGATGGCTGAAACAATCTTCATCTCTTCTTCATTTTAATTTACAAGTATATTATTTGAAATGAAATTCAAAGACTGTTTCCCCCTCTGCCCCATCCTTACTACTCTGTGACATATGTCACTACACAGCTCTCTCTCTCTCTCTCTCTCTCTCTCTCTCTCTCTCTCTCTCTCTCTCAGGTCATATAGCATTGTGAGAAGAACGTTGTCATCTTGTCAATATTTTCTCTGTATTTTTTTAATTAAAAAAATTTTTTTATAGCATCTCATATAGTCCTCAAATTTGCTATGTAACTGAGATTCTGATTCCCCTGCCTCCACCTCCTAAGTGCTAAGATTACTGTGGTATTGACCAGTAATGGGGATCAAACTCAGGGCTTCCTGCAAGCTGGGCAATTGCGCCACCCACTGGGGTCTCTCCCCAGACTTCATGGTCATTTTGAATGACTGTTTAATAGTCTAACAGAAAAATTTCACACAGTATTCTTTCAGGTTGTTTCTATGTATTCTTTGAGTAATAATGTATATATTATAGATGTATTTTGTGCTGTGGAATTTTCTGTCTTTGGGCATAGGTATCAGTACTCAGTTTGGTGTAGAATTGTTTTCCCCAAAAGATAAGGCCAAGTTCTATTCCCTGTGACCTGTGACCTGGGTTTTGTTTGGAAATAGGGTTTTGCATACATCATGAGGGTGGGCCTGATAAAAACAACGAAAATCCTTATTAAAGCTAACCTCCTACCTAGCAGGGTCAACATGATTTTCTATGGAGTGGGTTCCTGGGTAGGTCAGGGTCCTTCCTGGGTCATGGCTTCCAGGTCTGTGTAGTGGAGGAAATTCAGAGAAGCCCCTGGGAATACCATTGGAGGTTGGAGGTGGGGGTTCCTGAGAGACAGGGGGATGGTATTGCTAAAGAGCAGAACCTTCGTGGAGACTCAGAGGAAGCGAGGGTCTAGGGGACTGGAGAGGCCCCCTGGAGGCTCAGGCTTGGTTTATGCTCTCCGTAGGCTGGGCAGGCGGTGGCCACTGTGGCCACTGGACCGGTCCTCTCCACCATCCTGCCACCTTCACTTTCCCTCCAGATGTGAGAGGGCTCCCGTGGGGCGGCAGGTGTGCAGATGGAAGAGGAAGTAGCGGAGGAGAAATACAAGAGCCTCAGAGGGTATCAGAGTCTTGTTGGTGGGGCTGGCAGCAGCTTAGGGGTGCAGCTTTGGAGTCCACAGACCTAGCTTCTTTTCTGCCAGATCAGCCCTGTGCAGACAGCCCCTGGCCTATTCCCTTCCCCTCCCCCACGCTCTTTGTAGCTCACTTCCTGAGCACCTGGCTTTGGGGGTGGGCGGCTTCTGTGAGAACCCAGACCTGCTGGAGGCTGTTGAGGGATCTCACAGCTTTGAATGCCTATCTCCCAGGGGCAGGTCCACTGGGGGCTGTCACTACTTTGATCCACTTCCATAAAGCCCCCCACCCTCTGAGCGCCCAGCCTTTCCCAGTTCCCAGCTCCCTTGCAAGTCCTAGGAGAACTGTCTGCCCCACTACTGGTAATGGACAGCCTGTGAAGACAAGCCTTCTGTGTAAGGCTTCCTGTAACCGGGGATACAGCTCTGTAAGCCCAGGGCCACAGCTCAAGTGCAGTGTTGAGACTCCTGTTCCACAAGGGTACACTGGGCTCACCTCGATTTCTCTGCAGAGGCAAAAGCCAAAAACAAATCAAAGCAAATCCTCTTGGAAAATGTATCTCATGGAGGATACCCCAATTACCCCAGCCTAGCAACACCCCCAAGACTACTGCTAAGGGTCAGTTTGTGCTTGGCAGGGTTGAGAGTTGGACTGGATTTGTGTCATTCAGGGACATTCAGCTTATGGGCAATGGCCTGAGCATCTGTGGGCAGACCCAGAGCTGATCAAAGGGGACACATCTTTTCTCTTTGGGTGATGGGTGGGTTTTGTTGGTGGAAAAATACCCTTCTATGTTGTCTGTGAGGGGCTTCATTTGGCCCCATATCCAGTTGCTCTATTGCTGTGTGCTATTGTTACAGAGTGAGCAGGAGGCGTGTTTGCAGGAAGGTGCAAACCTTTAGCCTGCAGCTGGAGGCAGGAGGAGATAAAGTCTGATTGACACCTCTAGCTATCAGGGCAGGATGTCACCAGGTAATGGTGATGCCTTTGATGTTGGGTCTCCCCTTTCTCTCTCCCCGGTCCCCAGACAGCCAGGTAGGTTAAGAGGGAGGCACTTGGCACACAGCACGTGTGTCACATAGGTCATTCACCACATGCAGCACATATGCACCCAACAAGGGATACATTGTATGTGCATGTGTTTATGTATACTGCACACAGGACACGCTGCACACACAGGACACAGACTGAACAAAGTGTACATATCATACAGGGCATGTACCATATACAGAGTGCATGTACCATACATAAGACACAAACTACATGCAATAAGATCTTATGTGTACGTGTGTGTGTATGTGTACTGCAATAGGAGACAGTGCACACAGGACACACTGCACACAGGACACACTGCACACAGGACACACTGCACACAGGACACACTGCACACAGGACACACTGCACACAGGAAAAACTGCACACACAGGAGAAACTGCACACACACGATACACTGCACACACAGCACATACTATGTAGCACACACAAAACATACTGCACACAGAGGACATACTGCACACACAGGACACACTGCATATACAGGACAAACTGTACACATAGGACACAGTGCACACGTAGGACACACTGAACACACGGAACATACTGCATACACAGGACACACTGAACACACAGAACACACTGCATACACAGAACACATTGCACACACAAGACACAGTGTACACACAGGACACACTGCACAGCACGCACAGGACACACTTCAAACAGGAGATGTACTGTATATCCAACATATATCACAGAGAGGATACAAACTGAATACAGAGCACATGTTACATATGGATCACAAACCGTGTGCAGGTAGTACAGCCTCTCAACCCAGAGAGCAGAGTGTTGAAAAGTGAGCACCCTACAGAGCGAATAAAGGCCAAAGAAAAGCGGGGACTAGGAAAGATGTATGGTAATCTTTACTATTAAAATTATAGATACCTTTATTATGAATGTATCTTTTAACATGCATATAAACTAAGAGTTGCTTGTAGAAAAATCTAGAAATGACAGAAGAATAAGGGAAAAAACAAAGATCATTTTGAACACTGCCAGGAACAGATAACTCTTGGAAAGTCAAATGCATCTCTCTAGTCTTGATGCATGGATTCACACTAACAGACATGGAAACCCTCCCCTTTATACAGATCTCAAAGACCACCCTGCCAGTAGTATATGCTCCTCTTGTGTGAATGTCAAATCCCATGGCAGATGTCTTCCCATGTCTTTGGAAACATGGATTTCAGTAGCCCTTACCATCCCTTTGGAGAGCTAAGCTGTGTATTGTTAAAACAGGTGAGGACACCTGTCAATTGGAAGGACCCACCTTAACCAGGCGACACAATGGCCTTTAATTAATGTTTAGGCCGTGCAGCTCACAGTGAAGGACTGCTACCTAACTCAAATGCCTTGTGAAACTGAGCTTAATTATTATAATTTGTTCATTTGAGGTAATTAGCACTCTGCAAATAACTTATCTGGGGTCTGAAGATGAGCCAAGGATTGTCAGTCTCCAGGGAGCTACCGTAATCAATCACTGCTGCTGACCGATCACTTGGGCCCACGTAGAGGAGGAAGGACAAGGGAGCCTCTGTCAGCTCCTTGTTTTCCTTTGTCTTCCTGATTCTAATCTAGTACAACTAGATAGTTCACCAAGATTCCCATCCAGGCCTTTCAGCGGACAAAGTGAGAATGGTTCATTGAGAGTTTCTGTAATGGTCACAGCATCTGTCTCGGGTTCTTGGGACAATTTCAGATGTGACTAATTAGGCCCTCAACATTGCAGAGGAAGAGGAAGAGGTGGCCTAGAGAATGTAACAGATGAACTGCGCACACACAGGCTGTGGTTTGGAGAGATGTCTGTAACATCCATGTGGAGAGGAATCCTGACCCCCATCCCATCCTCCAGTGCCGGGACACATGGTTTGACAGGTCTGTTTTGGTCTATGAAACAGTTACATAAAAGGCAAAGACCAGAATGTTTGTTGTGGGTTCAATCATGGGAAGTCCAGGTCTTGGGGTCATGGCGCATGAAGGAGCGAGGCCTTCTGCTCTGGTCCTTCATGGGAATTCTCAAGGCTTATTTCTATTTTCTAGAACATTCAACATCTGGCTATAGAAGTATCAGAAATACCGAAGCCCTGAAGATAAGACCAAGGTTGTTAAGGGCCTCTTCTTAACAACCTTGCCCCTGAGGTCTAGTTTCTGTGGACCTCCCCTCTCTATGTGATGGGAGAGGCAATGAGCTGGCTCAGGAAGGGTCAGTTCATTCCTGAGTCAATTCCTAGTTCTGAGTTTGTCTAAGGACAGAATTTAAATCTATGCGCATCGAGGCTACTGATGGTTGACTGATCCAGCTGTGGGTTGGGACCCAGGGCCCAGGGAAAGCAGGCATAGGCAAGAATGAGTCTCATAATTTCCTCTGTGTCCTCTAAGGATTTCTTCTGTAGCTGTGATTACCCATTGAATTTGCTCTCAGACTTTGAAAAAAAATTAGGATCATTTCAAGCCTTCACATAATGCTTGACCCTCTGCCTCCATAGCACAGGTTTAACTGGTAATGAACAAATCAAAGTGCTTCTGCAGAACTAGGTCTTACACCCTATCCTCTGTGTATGTGTGTGTGGTATGTACATATGTGCACATGGGTACACATATGTGCATGTGAAGGCCAGAAGTTGGCATTGGATGTCATCTTCAATTGCTCTTCCGACAGCATCTCTCACTGAAGCCGGAGCTCACCAATAGGCTAGAGCTGACCAGAGAACATCGGAGACCCATCTGTCTCCACCCACTCCCCCAAGGCTGGGGTTACAGGTATGTGAGACCACGCTGGCTCTTCTGTGGTGCGGAGGATCCAAATGCAGGTCCTCATGCCTGCAAGGCAAACCCTTCACCAACGGAACTCTTTCCCAGCCTCCTCCTCAGATCCTGAAACACTGACTTCTAGCTCATGCCAAGCTTTGACTAAAGATACTAGCTTGTCTTCATTTTACCTGATTATATTAGGTTGAGATGGCCAATGCTCCAAATTTCCTTTATGCCTGGCAATGGTGGACTACTAGAAAATTTAAATGTTGTATGAATTTCTCCCCTCATTTCCTAGAACTGACATCTCCAGTGTGGGAATGTACGTATTTAGGACTTAGACAACCCATTGGAGGGGTTCAGCCAGATCATTCTAGAATGTCCATCTATATATTTTAATGTCCGTCTATATATTTTAAAATTAAACTTTGTTAGGAGATATGGTGGCAGGACCATGAGGCTGGCTGATCACGCTGTCAGAAAACAGAGGGACTAGCAGGCAGGGTCCAGCTTTAAAACATCAAGGCCTGACCTCAGTGATGACTTCCTCTAGCTAAACCTCAGTGATGACTTCCTCTAGCTAAACCTCAGTGATGACTTCCTCTAGCTAAGCCTCAGTGATGACTTCCTCTAGCTAAACCTCAGTGATGACTTCCTCTAGCTAAGTGCCACCTCTGAAAGGTTTCACAACCTTCCCAAATAGTGCCACCAACAAGGAACCAAGTATTCAAACACATGATCCTATGGGGCAAGAGGTTTGCACCTCCATGCCATGGTTAGGTCCCTAACTCTTAAGGTACTTGGGTTCCACAATCTTAACAGTCTAATAGTTTTCGGGAAACAGGCACATTCTTCTGATGGTAGACAGCCCTTGGTGGCCACAGGGGATCACAGACCCCCTTAGTTCTGTGTTTCAAGCAGGGATCACTGAAGGTACCCAGTGAGATGTGTCAACAAGTCTTGTTTCCCCAGGGAGCTTATAGAGCCTCTTGGGAGGAATGACTATCAGCGGCTTTGTATAGATGCCTTGCACAATTCAATGACTCCATCAAGCCAAGGGGCTTGACTTCTCCGTGACAGCACGTTGTCATCAAATGAAGAAATGATCAGTCAAGAGGCCAAGGTGGCAGCAGAGACAAGGCTGGTCATGCAATGGTGCATTCCATTGGGGAAACAGAGGAAGAACATCCTTGGCCAGGATCATGGCGGGCTTGCACAGTCTACTCATGGCGCTCAGGGAAAGGGGCAGTGTTTGAAGATCCCAGAAGAACAAAGTGGAGAAACAGGAGACGTTCAGAGTCTTGAATGGGGTGGGACAGGCAGTTCCCCATACAGATGGCAGGTTAATGGAAAGAAGAAAAGAAATAAGGGTTTTTACTGGGACATCCTGACATCCAGGCCTGATAGGAGACAGAACATGGCTGTGGCTGTGGCTGCTTAGCACGGCAACCCCGAGATGCTGAGTGCGGACCGGGCGGCTTCCCTGGATGGGCTGGGTGGATGGGACCCTCTGCTCCCCGATGCTCTTGCTGCCCTGGAGAGATCCGCTGAACTCAGCGTGAATGGAGGTCACAGGAGCTCAGGCCTCGGTTCTCACATAGGGAGCTGGGAAAGCTTTCGTAGTAGAAAGAGGGCTGTGGTCCCCTCCCCCAGACCTCATCCCCTCCACGTGCCCCCACAACCTGTGATCTTTGCCTTCTTCCTCAGTCTAGTGTTCTGTGTGTGAGTTGAAGGGATGGGTCTGGGCTGCCCTGGTACCGCCCCCGAACTTACTGGGTCAATGCTCATTTAGCCACTGTCCCAGGTAAGGGTCCTTCTTGTAGCCTTGACGTCTGGGGACACAGAGAAGGAAGGCTGTGGTCCTAGGTCTGCTCTAACTGTGTGTGGCTTTGCCTAAGTCGCCTCCCTTCTCCGGGTTTCAGTTTTGTCATCTGTAAAGTGAGGTTAATGGCAGGGTTTCGGCTTGTTTGTTGTTTTCAGTCTCAGAGGCCAGGAGGATGAGATAGATCTGTACCGTGCCTGGTGTTTAGTGAATGACATCAGCTCCAGGGACAGCAGTGATGACATCACACAGGATCAACATTAGGTGTGTAGCCACCTTCTGGCACTCGAGGTGTTATCTGATTGGCCAGAAGAACCCATTCCAATATGAGACATGTGCAGGAATGTCCTGTGTTCAGAGGACAACGTGTGGCATGAGAGAGTTTTCTAGGCTCTACTGCCATCACTGAAGAGTAGATTGCAGGGGAGGGGGGCCTCCTTTGTGTTCTCACTTCCAGGAAGCTTGCTGAACTACAGCTTGTAGTGAATGACTCAGGAAGTCTGGAGCGGGTCCAGGAGCTCGTACTTGTGATGGGTACCAGGGGAGGCTGACATTGCTGGACCAGTGTCACGGCTGGGCAGATTCTAGCTTAGACTCCAACGCTGTGCCCCTCTAAACACGAGTAATACTTGCGTCAGACTTAAAGGGTGACGGATGATGGGTTTGTTTTCACGTCTAAAACCCTAAATTAGCCTTTTTGTGTGCGTGCGAACATGTGGAGGCCAGAGATCAACTGGGGTGTCTGTCCTTTGCTGCAAGCACCTTGCTCTTTGAAACCGGGAACCTGGGGCTTGTGGATTAGGCTAGCTGGACAGTCAGGGAATCCCAGCGGTCTGCTTGTCTCTGGTACTGGGATAATGAGTAGGCTCCCCCATACCCAGCTTTTACACGGGTGCTTATGCTTGGTTGTCAAGCACGTCACCGACTGAGATATCACTCCCACGAGGTCTTGTTCTATGAAAACTGTCTCCCAACTGTGAACATGGAAGTAGAATAATTTTCATAGTTACATTATTGTTGAAGTAAAATTACAAGCAGCTCCCCTGACACCAAACAATATCCAGCTATGGAACACAGCCCATTTAAGAAACTTTCTTCTAATACGCAGATGCTTCTTAACTTCATATTCTGGATCCTGAGAGGCTGCAAGGAATCAATTCCACGATGAGGATCTGGTGGCTTGAGTTTCCACACGGGGTGCCCAACACCGGGCTCTTAACGGTTGTCCTCTGCTCCTCATGGGTGGAGTTGGTTGGCAGGCCTCTCTGCTGGCAGGGGAAGGTGGGAGCAGGATGGCATGGGGTGGGGTGGGAGGCTGCAGGACTCTCCTGAGCTTTCCTGTCATTCTATTCCGCTGCTCAGAACCTAAATTTAGTGCCAGCTAAATAAAGGAATATTTTCAGGGCCAAAGGAGTTGAGAGTGGCCACGGGGACAGTGTACTGCTTGCTTTGGCTCACAATTATTTATTCTTTGGGTCATTTTGCTGAGGGATGGTAGGTTCCTGGGGAACCATGGGGGATAAAATCAATAAGGAAGCAAAGCCCCTGACTGAGGATATGAGTTAGAGAGAGGGTCCTGCTGTTTGACTAGAGGAAGTAGAGAAGCAGGGCCTTCCATGCTTCTCACTCTGCGAACCCAAAGCAAGGCAGTGGGCTCTTTCCAGGCACCTGCTGCCCTCTCTGTGGGCGGGACTCACTGCCTGGTGGCTGTTTTCTCCCCTCATGCTGTTTCCTGTCTGAGGCAGGGCTCTGAGGAAGAGGGGGCAGCTGGCAAACCGGCCTGTGGCTGAGAAGAGCTTTTTACCGCATTGCTCACAGGCTGCGTCAACTCCTCTCGTCACCCTCCGTGTTCCCAGTGACCAGGGGCCTTGCCCCATGTGTCAAAATCTAGAGGCCCAGCTAGGGACATCTCCCCCTTCCCCACTGCAGGCGTCCTGGGCTTCTGCGGGAGTCACGTGACTCTGGAAGACCCAGCTGCTATTCAGTCTTCCGGAATGGGATTCCTGGGGGTTAGAAGAGTGGGCTGTGGGGATTACAGGCATGTGTCGGTGGTACACCTCAGCAAGCATCATCGGCTGCTCTCTAGGCACAGACCACACCAGATGTGGTGTGTCCCATCCCACCCTGGGTCACACTCCAGTCCACAGCCTTTGACAGCTTTCGGTACTGTGTGACATTTGAATGAGTGCTTAGATTATCTGTGCCAAACCGCAGTGTGAGTTCTGTGGCTGCGGAAGATGGTGGTCGTCTTCTGCATGCATGGAAGAGTCTTAGGAGTCTTGGCTCTTGGTGTAGGGAAGGACGAGAGGTTTGCATGGAAAGAAAGGACAGGATGAGGTATGGGAACCCAGGCTCAGGTGCCCCAGCCTTCTGGTCAGATGATCAATGGCTTCTTCTCATCACCTCCATCCTTCGAGATGTACAATACTCTTCTTGTTGTAAGGTTACACGTTCAGAGGAGATGGTCGTAGGACATTTCTAGATGTGTTATAATGTACCCTCAAATTCCTGTCCTCACACAGCTTATGAATGTGACCCTGTCTGGAAGAATGACGTGTTGGATTAGGATGGCCCTAAGTTCAATGACTAATGTAACTGAAGCTTGGAGGGCCAGAAAGGGGTTCTCTCCTGAGTTTCACTGCCTCGTCCGTATCCTGATTCTAGATTTCTTGCCTCCACAGCTGTGAGGGAATGGATTTTTCCATGAGTCAAGAACAGCAGAATTCCTACTTGGTTGCGGTGTCCCTAGGAAAGCATCCAGCCGGGAAGCCCTTTCTGCAGACCGCCTGTCAAAAAGCACAGGAGATGTGCTCTAGTGTCTGGTAGGGAAGTGGCCCCAGGCCCCCAGGCTTCCCCTTATCTTCCTCTGTACTGGCTTCCGCTGTGGGGCCAGGGCAGCTGCAGGCAAGGCCTCTTCAGGCCAGGAACTAAAGAGGAAGCCTAGCAGTGGCCCCTGTTCCAAGTCAGATAGGAATCTTGGCTGTGGCAGAGGCTCTTTTCCTTTGCATTTAGCCTGTGTTCCAGAGATAAGGGAGAGGGAAGGAGAGGCGAGCTGGCTCCAGTGCAGAGGAAGCCATGGGAAGTCCTAGAGAAACAGCTTCCCAACAGATGAGCAGGCTTTGCAAAGCGGGCTGGAGTCAGAAACCCACATTTACAACTCTGCTTTTTACCAACCACAGGACCCAAGCAGGACATACCTCCCAGACGCCTCTGTTTCCTCAGCTGAGAGGACACGGGGCAGCTGATACACAGACCAAGTGTATGTCCTTGGCGAGGTTATGGGAGGCCCTGGTGCACAGAATTGTGAGAATCCAACCTCATGCGTAATGACAGCTACCAGAGCACAAGGTGATGATGTGGTTGTCTTGGTAACGGATGCTGCTGTTTGGGAAATTACTATAGCCAATGGTCAAGATCGTGGTGTTTAACGCTGAGTCCCTCGGTTGGTTCTCTTCTCTCCAAGGTTGTTGGTAAGATGTCGTCACTGTGACAAGAACCTGAGAGAAACAGCCTAAATGGAGGAAGAACTCTGGTTCCAGAGGGCTCTGCCACAGTTCCCTTGCCCCACTGCGATGGGCTTGCAGGCACCATTGTGGTGGCACGAACATGTGCTGGCGGAGGGTATTCCCTAAGCAGAGAGAAGAGGACACGAATGGCTACATCTTTTGCACCCCCCAGATGGATCTCCTTCAGCTAGTTCCCACCTCCTAAAACTTTCACTGGCTTCCACTACCTCCCCAGATAGCACCGTCAGTTGGAGACCCAGCTCCCAACGCGTGATCCAGTAGAGGACGCTTCATGTGTGAAGCATGTCAGTCAGGCTGCCCACATGGCCTCACTGAGCCATTACTTTTGTGTCACATGCTTCTCCGACTTGAAGAATGGACACGAGGCATGTGACCAACTGCGTGAATCACAGTGACCTGGAAGTCCAGATTCAGGAAGGTGCTGAGCGTTTCTTGGGCTTGGAGCTCCAGCAAACAACCTCTATCTATAAGACATTTGTCATATTGAATAAGCAGGGTCCGTCCTCCACCATGCTTCCTAGAAACAGGCCCTTCCAGAATAAAACCCTGAATGGAGAAGGGCTACCGAAGGCAGCACCAGTGGCCATGGTCACACCATTTACTAACTAAACTATTGTCTTTCCATGTCCCCTTATTCAGGAATGGCCTTGGGACTTCTCAAACACCTGCTTCAGCACTATAAGAAAACAGTGTCTCTTTGTCCAGCTAGGCGATGTCAGTGGTCCTTGGGCCCACTTCTTTAGAGCACACTGCTTCTCCCTCCTCATTCTCTCACAAGGGATCTTCGAAGTATAATTCTACTGTCCATGGGTGGATAGGGAAGCTTTTATTTTGGGCCCGGCTGGTACTGCCTGCCAGCACCGCTCTAACATCAGAACTGGATAAAACACAGAAAAAAACAAAACAAAACAACTACAGACCAGCATCCCAGTAGAATACAAACATACAAATTCTCAACAAAATACTTGCAAACGGAATATAGGCACACGTCGAAATGATCATTCACAATGATTAAGTTGCGTTTATTCCACAGGTACAGGGATAGTTCA
This sequence comes from Ondatra zibethicus, assembly GCA_004026605.1. NCBI lineage: Eukaryota > Metazoa > Chordata > Mammalia > Rodentia > Cricetidae > Ondatra > Ondatra zibethicus. The sequence goes on along the minus strand of PVIU01015337.1, from coordinate 21,299 downwards.
ACATATGAGAATCAGCAAATGTAGTATAGTTTATATAAGTAGACTTTAAGAAAAAAAATCACATGATTCTCTCAATAGATGCAGGAAAGGCCTTTGACAAAGTACAACATTCCTTCATGATAAAAAGTCCTAGAGATACTAAGGTTGGATGCAACATACTGTAACATAATAAAAGTCATATAAGACACATGTATAATATAATCCCACAGCCAACATTACACTAAACAGAGAAAAACCCAAAGCAATTGTATTAAAATCGGGGAACAAGGTAGGGATGCCCATGCTCTCCATTCTAATTCAACTAAGTGCTCAGAGTCTTACAGCAGTAGATAAGTGAGGGAAATAGAAGAGGCACCAACAGAAAACCCTGTTAAAGATGTGATGCTTAGCGGGAGACCCTAAAGACTAGAACTGGTGCACTTTCTGCCAAGGGGCGGGATCCAAACTGACACAGCAAAATCAGTAGTCTTGCCATACACCGATGACAGATATTGAGAAAGAAAACAGGGAAACAGTCCTGATTACAATAGCTACAAAAAAAGAAAGAAAGAAAGAAAGAAAGAAAGAAAGAAAGAAAGAAAGAAAGAAAGAAAGACCTGGAGTGAACCTGAGGTAAAGGAAGGGTCACTAACAGGAAACCCCGAGGAAAGAAACTGAAGAAGACACTATACGATGGAAGACTACCCCGGCCCACGGATTGGTAGAATATTACTATAAAAGTAACCATCCCACCAAAGCAATGGACAGAGTCAATGTAAAGCCTCATTGCCGCCATGCTTCTCAGAAAGAGCAATCTTAAATGTCGTGTGGAAACACAAAGGACCTGAACAGCCTGAACAATCTCATGCTTCCTCTGACCTCTTGTCTCCCCAGAGCTGAAGCCATGCTGCCTAGGTGTCTGGGTGTTAATGAATGTCAACAGCATCCACCTGGGACTCCGCGATGACAATGCCCTCAAATGACCCTGCATGTCGCTTGAGCTCTGACCTAAGCAATTTACTTAATAACCTTTGGCCCCGGGTAACTTTCTTAACATATTGCAAGACAAAGAAATTTTTTTTTCCTTTATCTTGCAGATATTTTACTTGCTGCTGAAAAGATTAATAGTCTGGTGTATATGAATACCTGAGAGATTCTGCTCCCGAGAAGTCTGGATGCTGTCTCTTGAGAAGGGGATCCATGATCCACATTAGCACCCATGAGCCTGGCCAGGGGCAGCCATACCCAGTACCTGTGAAAAACATGGAGGTAGCCCAAGACTGCGCCACACAATGTCATCATCCTCAAAGGGAAATGACCCACGCCTTTTGTCTTATCACACCAGCCTCTCTGTATTTTATCGCTTCTGTGTTTCCTCATCCCTGACCCAAGGTCCAACGCAGTCAGCTGATGGTGTTGTTAGAACCCCAAATGTTATCAAATACCTTGCCCGGCTGGTTTGGGTTGGGCCACCAGAAGCTGTGTCAGTGATTAGCTGTGGCGATTCAGCAGCGAGCTGGCTTCCGGGCCACCAGATAGGATCAGGATTTCCCTGGGCATATCTTCTTCCCAGCCTTGCTATTCTGTGTGACACCAGCCCTCTCTGTACCCATATGGGCCTTCCCCTCCCTCCAGTCCCCAGGCAGCATGTGAAAAGGCTAGGTGCTGGGCCTTCTGGATCTTCTGCCAGGCTACACCTTAGCCTTGCTTATCTGCGATGAGCCCATCAGTGCGCGAAAGCTTGACCAAGAGGCAGCAACCTCAGGACTCCACCTGGAAGCAGCAAGAAGGGAGTCTTGGGATTTCACTGTCAAATGGAATAATTATAGGCTAGAGTCTCTTATTTGTTTATTTATTTCTATGGTGTTTTTTGAGACAAAGTCTTGCTTTATATCCCTGGCTAGCCCGGCACTCATTATACATCCTAGGTTGGCCTTAACTCACAGTCATGTTCATGGCAAACTCTTCCAGGAGACTGCTTTCTGGTGATGTCCACCTGACTCTGATCCTGGCTGACGGCTCTTTCCTTCCATTTCTGACCTTTCTGTTGCTTCTGCAATGTGTGAAGGTTCTGTACAGCTCAGGGCTCATGTGATCATCTCGGCCTCACCTGGAGAATATCTAACACATCCCCTCCACATCTCCGCCTTGATGTGAAGGTTCTTTGCCAAGTAAAGTAACACAGTCACAGGTCTCAGGGATTAGGATGTGGCTGCATCAGGGGTACATTTTTTTTTTCAACTACCACGAAAGGACTAGCAATATGACATAAAATTGGGTGCATATGTCTGTGGTTAAAGTGCAAGCCTGGGAAAGTAGTTCTAGATGGGGGAAGGTTGGGGAGGGGAGCTAAGTGTGGAAAGGAAAGTGTTGCAAAGGAGGGGGGGGCCTGCTTATTTGTCCCGATTGCTCAGCTAGCTTACACCCAAAATAACCACACAGAAACTGTATTAATTAAATCACTTCTTGGCCCATTAGCTCTAGCCTCTTGCTGACTAACTCTCACATCTTGATTTAACCCATTTCTATTAATCTGTATATTGCCACGTGGCAGTGGCTTACCAGGAAAGATTCAGCATGTCTGACTCTGGCGGCTCCATGGTGGCTCTCTCTCTGACTCTGCTTTCTTCCTCCCAGAATTCAGTTCTGCCCACCCCCACTGCCTACCTAAGTTCTGCCCTATCAAAGGCCAAGTCAGTTTCTTTATTCATTAACCAATGAAAGCAACACACAAACAGAAGGACCTCTTACACCAGGAAAGCACTCAGATGATGATAAGGGTGGGATAAACCTACTTTTAACATCAGCAATCTATTATCTGTCTATCATCTATGAATCTATCATCTGTCAATCACCTATGTATCTATCATCAATCTGATCTTCACCAATCTATTTATCTTCACCATCTACCTTTTAATTTTGTCATTTTGAAACAGGGTCTCACCATGTAGTCCAGGCTAGTCTAGGACCTGTGACAGTCCTCCTGTCTCATCCCTCAGAGTGTGGGATCACAGTCCTGTACCACTCTGGCTTGAGCCTGGCTGTCTTTCAGATAATTCTTCAAAATGCTGAGGATGGCAGTATGTACCTGAAATCTTAGCACCTAGGAGGCTGAGCCAGGGGGATTACCCTGAGTGTGAGGTCAGCTTTTGCTCCATAGTAAGACAAAGGCATGTCTTTGGGTATGTACAGCATCTTGTCTGTGTTCACCTGTGGATGGATAGTTGAGTTTACACCATGAGCTATTGTGAGTAGTGAGCACAGGTGTGTAAATAATTGCCAGAGCCTTTGCTTTTTAGTTCCTTTGTGGGTGGAGCTGTTGGGTTATGTGCTAATTCCATGACTAACTTCACGAGGAACGACTAGACCGTCTCCCATGTCTGACAAATAGCTGTGTTTTCCCAAGCATTGCAGGAATTCTGTCATCTTCAGAGCTCTAACCAACAGCACTAGTGATTTTCTATTTTGTTTGATTATAGCTCTCTAATGAGGGAATAACACTTGGATTGCAGTTTTATTTGAATTTCCCTAATGATGGATGCTACTGATGGGTCTTTTCATAGTCTTATTGGCTTTCTCTAGGTTTTCCGTGGACATAAGTCCACCACCTACTCCCGGAGCTGGCTTCCAGTTTCAGCATCAGTTAGAAGAATGGTAAGTTGAACTGTATCTTCTCAATTTCCTTTAAGAATGCTTCTTATTTTAAATATTTATTTTATTTTATGTATGTAAGTGTTTTTCTTGCATGTATTGTAATGTTCTGTCCTGTCTCTTTAAGAGACAAGCCACCCCACTCCCTTCCAGCCTTAGCCTCGTTCTCATTCTCTCTCCTGGTTCCTCTCTCTCGGAGAGGCAGCCTCTCTCCCCCTCTCTCTTCCTCTCCCCTTTCTCTTTCTCTCTCTCTCTCCCCACCCTTTTCCCCTTTTTCCTTCCCCTCAATAACCCACCTAATAAATGTCAACTTTACTCTGCATGGTCTATGTCTTGTCTCTCACCCGCCCTCAGCCATCACTCCATGTGACGGCTAGCCGCCGGAACGCTGCCGGGACCCGCAGCCACATGGAGACATGCTGGCGTGGTCTCGAGCGCCTGCCCCACCCGGGACTGGCTATTTTGGGACCTGCTGTCCCCTGCCTGCCAGGGAACTCACGACAAAAGCATTACATTTTGGAGCCGTGACTCGAATAGGCTCTCCCACTCCAGTTGGGATCCTGAACCAGGGTTTTTTTTCCTACTCCCACCATCGGCTTCCCAGCTTCCATTGGTGAGTCCCCTCCATTCTGCTATGGTTGCTTCCTTCAGCTAAAATTGTGTTTGGACTGTCCTGGGGTCAGTCAGCCTGCTGGCACTGTACATTCTATGCAGTACATTCGACAGATTCTTCTTTCTCTTTTTTTCCATTTCTTTTCCTTTTTTTCCCTCGCTGTAAAAGTCCACTCAGAGTAGCCTCTGGCCTCTCTGGCTTCCAGTTGCCCCGACCGGACCCAGCCAGGCCTTACCTTCCCACTCATGGTCTGGGGGGATGCCCCCCTCATGAATCTTGCAAAGGTCACATTGATTCACACCCCGCCCACAGTCGAGGGACGCCTCACTGTGTGTACTTAGTGGTGTTTCGCGGGTTTACACAATTTCTGCTGTGGGTAACGAGCCATCCATGTCAGTCACCCGGCTTTTTCATTTCCAGCCGTGGCATGGTGCAGTTTTTCCATTCCAGCCTTTTGCTCCCCTCCGCGGCTTGTGGCATGGCAGCTCAGCCACAGGGCGGATCACACCTCTAGGTCTCTCTTATTAAGCTTAAAATCCCTGTATCTCAAAAATTGTGACTTTTCCATACAACATGTGACTGTGCCATTTTCACTGGGGTTGGAGTCAGGTGACTTCGTCGCCATCTTGGCTGAGAGCCAGGTCAGGTGACCAAGTTCCACCATCTTTACTGAGGTATTCCTTGCCTGGTTCTCCAATGTTAACTCTCTTACCTTACCACCGAGCCAGGTCAGGTGATCAGGTTCTCCCATCTTTACCGAAGTATATCCTGCCTTGTCCCCCGGTTTACTTATGTTTTTGTCTCTAAATTCTTCTTGCTGACTCTGTTGCGTGTATGTTTTATACCGTGGCACGCCTTTGGTAGGGCCATCCACTTTGCCCAATTCCTGTTCACTCTCTGTGTGTGTGTGTTCATACACGTAACTTAAATGCACCTATGCTTAATGTTATAATTGTTCATTGCATCTCATTTCAGACTATAAAAACAATAAGTCTCATGTTTTAAACTGGTATGTACTTTTAAGTTTCTTGCAAAATATATTAAGCTGTTCTCTACTATTGTCAGTTCTGCCATTGCCCTTCTATTGCAAGCAGTTTTTTCTTCTTTCTGTCATTTTTAGGAGTGTAAATCTTACCTGTTAAGTTGAGAGCCAATGCGGTCAAGCTCAGACCCAGCTCTCCAGGCAGATTCTAAACTGTAGTTATACCTAATAAACAGCCCTCAACTACTTAGAGATCTGGGAAATATGGCATTTATTAAAAAAACTTTTCATAACAAAAGAGACAGGATGGCTCCTAGCAGCAGCACTCTACTTCTTCCAAAGAAGACAGAAAACAAATGGTCACAGAACAATGTCCATCCACAATTCGCTGCAACTCCCAAGTGCTAAACATTGAGCAAAACTGCCTTTCATCTAAACTAAAGATCTCCAGACGTGGACAGAATTGCTGGAATCGACAGCCTAGCTGCTCGGGTCAAGGTAGGCTTGTCTTCCTACAGATATCTTATCCCACAAGATCTTCTGGAGCCTGGCAGGCCCTGCGCTAAACAGCAAAAGGCATGCGACCTTCAGCGACCATGGAGGACTTTGAGGAGTAGCTCTAGGTGCCAACCAAGTAAGTTCTCTGTCATCTTTTAATCAGTAACTCAAGTAAAAATTTTATCCTCAAAGATCTCTGATGCAGTCTGATAGCTGAGAAGTTTTGTCAGTTTAAAAGAACAACCTCACCAAACAAATTTCAAATCAAATTTCTCTCTCATGCTGCCTTCCATAGTCTTAAAAATACTTTTCATTGTGCAAAAGTATCTGTCACAGTCATTCTGACATAAATATGCTACTGTTTATACAATGTATATGTCTAAGACTTCTGTTTTCACAAACCCAAAGAATTCTTGTGAGTTCCAGGGAGCTGAATTGAAGGATCCACCCTAAAACAGGTCAGATACATCCCCCTCAATTCCCTGGTCCTAATTTTTTTTCCTTAATTTAACTTTGTCCTCTGCTCTGCCAATACCTCAAACAGGTATAAGAGATACCAGACATTTCTACACAACAAACACTGGACAGGAGCAAAGAGACCATGCCAGGATGTGACCAGCACCCAGCCTTCTCCGGTTTCCCCCCAAAGACGACGCCTACCAATAAGCAGGATGAAGCCTTGAGAATCCGCCAACCCAATTCCTTTAACCTGTGGTGTCTAATTTCCTAGTTTTTATTATAAAAAAGAGGTGGGAATGTAATGTTCTGTCCTGTCTCTTTAAGAGACAAGCCACGCCCACTCCCTTCCAGCTTCCAGCCTTAGCCTCGCTCTTACACTCTCTCTCGGTCCCCCTCTCTCGGAGAGGCAGCCTCTCTCCACTTTCTTCCTCTCCCTTCTCTCTCTCTCTCTCTTTCTCTCTCTCTCTCTCTCTCCCCTTTCTCCCCTTTTTCCTTCCCCCTCAATAACCCCCTAATAAATGTTCAACTTTACTCTGCATGGTCTATGTCTTGTCTCTCACCTGCCCTCAGCCACCATTCCATGTAGCGGCTAGCCACCAGAACGCTGCTGGGGACCTCAGCCACATGGAGACATGCTGACGTGGTCTCGCGCGCCTGGGACTGGCTGCTTTCCAACCCGCTATCCTCTGCCTGCCGGGGAACTCGCGACAAAATCATTACATGTATATCTGTGTACCATGTGCAGGCATACCTACAGAGGCCAGAAGAGGGTGTTGGATCCCATGGAACTGAGATTACAGGTGGCTGTGAGTCACCATGTGGATGCTAGGAGCTGAACCAGGATCCTGGAAGAGCAGCCAGTGCTCTTAACATTGAACCATCTCTCTGCCCCTAAGAATGCTTTTGTTTGATGAAGCCAAGTATTCGTATAGCGGGCTGGCCAAAGCCATGAGTAAACAGGTATTTCTGCAATGTGGGTAGGCAGCAGTCTGTCTCAGCTGACTCCATCTGAGTGGGGGAGGGGCACTTCAGTTTGTTGTTGCCTCCCAGGTACACCCATCAAGACTGGGATTTGCTTAAGTCAATGCTCCCTTGCGAATGAAATGAAAGCAAGATTTTTATCAGGCCTGGAAGGCAAATGGCAAAAACTGCTGAAGTCTACTGCTTTGGTTACCAGGCCAGAGCAATCAAGATAGAGACCCAGCTCTTGGCTTTGAGGGGTTGAGATCAGAAGGAATCAGAGATGTAAGAAGAAGGAACAGAGTCTCCCGAACCAAGAGCACTTCAAGGAGAAAGGTGTGGTCTATGCCTAGGGCTGCAGAGAGTATGAATCTGAGGAAGGCATGGGCCTGGTCGGCCTGTGCTGTGGGACTGTGGAAGGCAGAATGCTTGTCAAAGGACAGGCAATTCCTAGAGGAGAGCTTGGATAACCAGAAAAATGACAGCAACCATATCTTATCCTAGTCAGTGAGTCCTGACACCTTGAAATCCTGGAGACATCCCATTTCTATATATAGTACACATACACGCACATGCGCAAACACACATGCATGAGTGTGTGTGTGTGTGAGAGAGAGAGTCACTATGTACGCAGAGAACAAATACATGTACCTTCTCCCATCTTAACTCATAGAGACAGTAAAATCAGTGAAAGATTAAATGAGCAGCTCCATGAAAGGCAATGGTCGGCCTACCCAGGCCTATGGAGCTGCTCTGAGATTTACTGATTTCTGTGCAGTTTGAGGCTATGGCAGTTTGGGAACAAGTGGAGCCAGGAACATAGAAAGTGGCAGAGAGAAGGATGTGTGCAAAGGCCTCAGACACCACGGGTACACAGGAATATGTTGCTTCATTTGTTCCCAACATCAGAAGAGGAAATAAGAGGAAGGAAATGTAGACTACATTGTGTCTCAGAGCTTGGGATTTCAAGGAAAAATTATCCAATGACTAAGGCTTTTTTGACTTCATTTTCATATGCATTTGAACACATAGCATCAGTCCTAGGCCCTGACTCATTGATACATTCATCATCATCCATCATCCATCCATCCATCCATCCATCCATCCATCCATCCATCCATCCATTTATCCATCCCTCCATTTATCCCTTTAAAAATATTGATGAAAGACTAGATAGATCAATAAAATATTTACCATGCATGCATTTAGATCTGAATTGGATTCCCAGAACCCAGCTGATAAAAACGGGGTGTGGTAGTGCATGCTTGTAATTCCAGAGACATGGGAATAGAAACAGGCAGATACCTGGAGCTTGCTGGCCATCCAGCCTAGCCTAGTCATCTCCAAAAAACCAAAATGCTTTCCTCTGAATCTAAAGACCAAAATCAAAGCCCACAATAAAATAACAAAGTAGATTGCATCTTGAGGAATGACAGCTGAGCCTAATCTCTGGCCTTCACACACACACACACACACACACACACACACACACACACACACACACACACATATTCACAGTCACACACATACACACTAAAAAGTGTTTTGATGTCTGTGGTTGAGTAATCATCATGGTCCATCAACAGATACTGGCATCTTCTCATAGAAGATATGAGAAGGGATATAGTTGTACTGTTCAATTGTTTTAACAGCCCAGGATAATAGAAAATCATTTTGATATCATTTAACTTAAAAAAAAATCCCCAAAGTGTTTATTTATATGAAAACACACTGCAGATACAGTTGGGTCCCTGGCCCTGAGGGGTTTACCCTGCCTGAGGTCATTACAAATGCAGGGGCAAGTGAGTTCAGAAGCAGCTTGGAGCCCATTGTTTCCTTTCCTTGTTATCTGAGTGCCCCAGACCCAATTTTGGCTTCTTCCTCCTTTTGTTTGGCAGGCTCCACAGCTGTATCAGTCTCTGGAATGAATTTCCTCTTGTCTCGAGGGCTGCTTGTTGCAACCAAGGACACCCCAGAAACATGATGTTTTCCCGTCTGCAAAGTCATTCGGATTTTTTTTAGAACTTTAATCTTTATTGACACATAACACTTGTGTGTGTTCATGGACACAACATGCTGTTCAAATGCATGTGTACAGGTCCAGTGAGACGGCCCCACAAGCCCGATGACCTGAGTTTGATCCCTGGGACCCGTGTGGCGGAAGGAAGGATCTGATCGCTGTGAATTGTCCTCTGACCTCCACTTGTGCACCAGTGTGTGTGCTCCCTCTCCTCATGCTCCTGTCACAGGTACACGCATGCAAAAATGTAGCGATTGCACGGAGTTGGGAGGGCCTGCATGTCTATCATCTCTGATATCTGTCATTTCTTTGTATTGGGAATATCCAGAGTCTTCTCTACTGAGGATTGAAATACGTATTTAATTGCTGGTAGCCGTAGCTATCCTCCTGTGCCACAGAACATTTGAAGTGATGCCTCGTACAGCTGCACTCTTCCCTTCCCTACCCTCTTACCCTAAGTTAGAATCCGAGATGCTTGTTCTCCGTGTCTGGATTGCCTAGTTTAGCATAGTGTCCTCCAGGCTCGTCTGAGTTGCAGCAAACCCAGGGTTCCTCCCTTTTTCAAGGCTGGATAGTGCTTGCTGTGTGCATCACATTTTCTCCAGCCACTCGTTTGCTCGTAGTGGCTTGAGGAGTCCACGTCTGACTGTTGTGAGCAGTGCCAGGTACGCGGGCAGGGCAAGTGTCTCCCGTGCTTCACCTCTTCCAGATAATATCAGGCTCAGGGTGACCGGACCTCAGGGCATTTCCATTGTGTGAGGAGAATGTCCACACAGTGTCCTTCTGGATGGTCCATGACCGGTGTTTAAGGGCCCTGTAGGACCTTGTTGTCTCTTCTGTGAACTGCAGGCTGGGGCAGAGGAAGGGTAATAGTAAGGAAGAGTGTTTGCTCAAACGGTTATAGCAAAGCATGCAGTCTGGGCCCTCAGCAGAGGTAGGTTTTCTTATACTTCTGCAATCCTGAATCCAAGGCCAAGCCCTGGTCTTGTTTGATTTCCCCTTGGTCTCTTTTCTGACTCAAGGGTGGTTATCTCAATGTATTTTCTTCCTTCCTTTCTTCCTTCTTTTTTTCTCCTCTTTCTTTCTATTTATTTTTTTGTTTTTTTTTTCAGACACAGTTTCTCTGTGTGGCCCTGGCTGTCCTGGAACTTGCTCTGCAGACCAGGCTGACCTTGAACTCACAAATGATCCTCCTGCCTCTGTCCTGCCTCCTGAATGACTGGTTTAAAGGTGCGTGCCACCTGCCGAGCTCAATGTCTTTTTATAAGACTTTTCTCCTGGGGTCTTTGTGTATACATACCTCCTCCTATGAAGATACCCATCAGAGTGAATTAACATCTACCCTGAGGGCCTCATTTTAAAGGTTTATTGTTACACCTGGGGCAGATGGGAGAGCTGGCGCTGTGGTCCTAAGAATAGGAGAGCTGTCCCTGATCCCTACAAGCTATTAACACACTGGAGAGCAGGCTCTGCACCTTGCCCTGGGCAACACAGTGGAGACGACTCTGTTGGTACAGGCGTGGGTGAGCCAGCCCTGAAGTAGTGAGCAAGGGAGAGCTGTCCCCGTCACTCATCTGTCCTGTGGTGGCATGGAAGGGGGAGAGTTGTCCCTCCATCCATCAATGCCTGAAGCAGGCAAGAGAACTGGCCCTGAGATCACAAGAGTGGGAGAGCTGTTTCTTCCCCTACCAGATGCAACACTTGGGAGATCAGGCCCTGCACCTCACCTGGGCAACACAATAGAGCCACAATACAGCCAGTCTTGTTTGTGGGTGAGCCAGCCCCAAAGTTGTAAGCGTGGGAGAGCTATGTGCTAGCGCAGACGGAGGAGAGATGCCCTTCTTCCCACCCCTTGCCCATCAGTGCCTGAGACAGGCGGAGGAGCCGGCCCTGAGGTCATAACAGCAGAAGACCATCCCTACCCCTCGCCATGTGCAGCACTGGCAGAGTGTGGCCCCTGAACCTCACAAGGTAACAGTGGAGCTGGCCCTAATGGTGCAGGTGTGGGAGAGCCAACCCTGAGGGCTTGAAAGCAGGAGAACTGGCCTCACTCATTGTTGCAAGAGGTGTATTAGCCTGGGCAATAGAGAGCTCACCCTGGTGGTGAGGCCAGGTGGTGTAGGAGGTGCTTCTTCATTTTATTGCTTTCATTGGTTGAATAAAGAAAACTGCCTTGGCCTTTTGATAGGGCAGAAATCAGGTAGGTGGAGTAGACAGGGAGGAAGGGAAGTGTGGCAGACGCCATGCTTCTCTGGCCCAAGATGGACGCTGGTTAGACTCATGGTGGTAAGTCACATCCTCGTGGTGAATACAGATTATTAGAAATGGGCTGAATCAAGATGTAGGAGTTGGCCAAGAAGAGGCTAGAACTAATGGGCCAGGTAGAATTTAAATGAATACAGTTTCTGTGTAATTATTTTGGGTATAAGCTAGCCGGGACCAAGAGCAGGCCAGCGGCCGGGATCCTGGCAGCAGGACACAGCCCGCTCCTCCTCGTGCAACAGCCAGGGGAGAACTGGCTGTCGAACCAACCATTTAGTTGCCCAGGCCCAGAACCAGGGTTATGACTTGCCCACCCCCAACATCCACCCCATTTGTGATCTGCTGGCGCACATGAGGAACCTGAGGTGCAGATCCTATGGTGCAGGATTCCCACTGTAGGAAGAGGTCTGCTTGTTTGTCTTGGCTGCCCGGCTAGTTTAGTCCTGAAATAATAACACAGAAACTGTATTAATTAAATCACTACTTGGTCCATTAGCTCTAACTTCTTATTGGCTAACTCTTACATCTTAATTTAATCCATCTCCATTAATCTGTGCATCATCACGAGGTCGTGGCCTACCAGCAAAGTTTCAGTGCGTCTGTCTCTGGTGGCGGCTCCGTGGCTTCTCTTGACTCTGCCTCCTTTCTCCCAGCATTCAGTTCCATTTTCCCTGCCTACCTAAGTTCTGCCCTATCAACAGGCCCAGGCAGTTTCTTTATTCACTAACTGTAATCACAGCACACAGAGGGGACTCCCGTATCATCCCACGACACAGGGAAACAACAAGATACCCTAGTGAGGTCCCAGCATTGATGAGTAGAAACCAGAGGCCTTGAACCAGACCAATGACTCTTTGCAATGAACATTTGCAAGCAAAGATATATGAACAAAGGGGTTTACTGTGTGGCTCACTGTCACACTACAGCTTCCATGATGATATTTTTTCATTTTTTTCTCTCTTAAATTTTGATTTATTTTAGGGGAAGTACAGGAGGGTGAAATCAAGATACATGATGTAAAAGTCACATAGAATACATAGAAAAGAAAGAAAAGGTTGATTCTTTTCATATAGATGATGTATTTTGATCAAATCAAACCCTCACCCCACTTCAACCTATCCTAGACCCTGCCCCCACTGTGTCCCCCTCATGAATCCATGTCCTTTTGTAACCTACTGAGCCTAGTACTGTGCTTAGACTGTTCCATCTGCTGGACCATTGGTGACCAGCCAGCTCCACTCCCTCAAGAAAACCGACTTTCCCCACTCCAGCAGCCTTTATCTGACAAAACTCTTCAGCTAGGGATGGAGCGTTGCGTGCCCCTCCCCCGTTTACGCTGAGATGTTGGCTGGCTTGACCTTGTGTATGCAGCTACAGCCTCCATGAGCTCACAAGTGCCACCACACTGTCACGTTCAGAAGACACTGTTTCGCCCCAGTCCTCCCTTGACCTCTGGCTCCTACAATCTTCTCTCTCCTCCTGCAATGTTCCCTGAGCCACATGGGGAAGGGTATGATCTAAGTGTCTCATTTAGGGCTATGTGCTTCATAGTTAACCCATTCTTTGGCCTCTGACCAGCCATGAGTCCGCATCAATCGCGAAGGGCATCGTTTAGCATTGCCGTCTCTGTAATGACCCTGTTTTCAATGCAGGGGTTTTGCATTTCAATTTGTAGATTTTGGGGGCACAATTTGTCCCACCAGAACAGCTGAGGCACAGGTGTTTGTCCTGTTGCTACAGTGTCATGCACCCCTTTGCACAGCTTTACGAGGTGTGGCTGTTTCTAGCCTTTTGTTCTTCAGGTCTGATCCCAGCTCCCTCTCAGAGAACCTAACACAGGCCAGAGTCTCTCAAATGTGAGAGAAGTCCAAAAAGTCTGTCACAGGGTCACTCGGCCACGCCATGTAGTATGTATGTAGCTGAGACCTCACAGACAGTCCTGTTGCTTTGGAAACCTTCTATTTCCCTGGGAGAGTTGCTGAGATCAGCATGAACCCTTTGCCCATCTGCATTTGCCAGCTGCACACCTAGCACCCTGGTGTGCCTCTACATGGGACATGCTGGCTTTGTGAGATGGTAGAGTTTTCTAGAACCTGAGGTTTTTTTTTTTTTAATGTATGTTTTCGTTTTTGATATAGTAGCCCCGGCTGGCTTCCAACTTGTTATGTAGCTGAGGATAACCTGAACCAATGATCCTCCTGCCTCTACCTCCCAAGTGCTGGGACTACAGGCATGGGCTTCCGTATTTGATTTGGGTGGTGCTGGGGACCCAACCAGGCTTTGATGTGTACTAAGCAGACTCTCTACCAATTGAGCTGCACCCCAACCCCATATCCTGGGACTTTTGAAGGGCTGAAGTCACAAAGCCACCTCCAGTCTGTCCCCCTTAAATTGGAAGGGAACACGGCATGCTGGGAGTAGACCTGGACTCTATGGTCCTCTGGGGACCGACCCTCCAAGTTGGTCAGAAGTGTCTCTGTGCCCTGAAAGCACTCCTCGTCGCTCTGGTTGTCGACTTTGCAAGTAGTGACATTTTTGAGGACTAAGCCAACTCACAGCCCCCTTTCTCCTCCGGAACAAACAGTGCTGGTCTGGCTCTTCATCACCCTCTGCGACGCCTGGATGGAATCTGATAAAGAGACCTTTATGGCATTAATTACAACCCGGGCTCCTCGCTGTGTTTTATGTGTGAGTCTTGCGAGGTCTGTTTAATGTCAAGGAGAAAGCTCATAACACACCAACGTTTATATGGGCCCATTAATCTTCAAAGCCTTGCACTGACTTTAGCCAGCCTCAATGGCCCTCTTGTGCAGGTAATAATAAGGCTTTTTGGTTTCATATTCTTCCTCCTTCTGCTTCTACTTCTTTGTAGATGAATAAAAAAAAACATACCTAGAAAAATGTGTTGCGATCTGTAGGACCCCCTGTCTTACATCTGGGGCTACATTATGGCGGCTGGTTCCCTTCAAAGCTAGTGCGGTGGGGAAGCTCAGGGCCACGTGTGACACTCCAAACCTTTGACGTGAACCGAGCGAGCAAGCTGCTTTTCATTAAACACACACATTTGTTGGCATGCACCTCCCTCAAATCAGCAAAGGGGTTTCTGTGTGCAGAGCTGGGACCGGAAGGGGTAGAGATCCTCTGGAGAGTCACGGTAGTTGGCTGGTGTTCAGGATGCTGCACCTTGGCTGTGTTTGCCAATGGAAGGAACTGGACAGGCTAGCCTTCTCACCCCCTGGAAACCCCAGCTCCGATGTCTCATGAGGTCTGTGTTAGCTTGTACTTAGCAATCCCTGAACCCCGTTTTAGAAAGCACAAGTCCCAGCCATATGTTTGCAAATTAATAGCAGGCAGAGCTCCATTCTGGGAAAGCATGGGGCCACTCAGTGTCCTCGTGGAGGTGTGGAGCAGCCTCTCTCCTCTGTGATATGTTCCAGCTGCTCTTGGGCTCTTGTTACAACTTATTTCTACATAAAGGGCTTGACAATGTCAATGAAATAGTTTTAGTTTAATTTATAATTATTTAAATCTGGCGGATTTGGACCTAAAATTAGGGAAGAAGTTAAGAATAAAGTCTTCAGATACAGCCCAATGCAGCTCACACACGCACACACGCACACACACACACACACACACACACACACACACACACACACACACACACACGTATGCATGCACATACACGCAGAATTGATCTTGGAGACATGAGTTGAATGATGGTTACCAGCTGGGGAGAGTGGAGTGATGCTGGAGCCACGGGAATGAGCAGCTGCTGGGTTACAGTTAGAAGGTGGAAGAATCTGGAGGACTGTGCAGAACGACTGAGTACCAATGACCACGAGTGTGTATTCCACACACCAGAAGAAAGAGTTCCAACATTTGCGCTTTGAAGAAATGAGAGGGAGTAGCTGTTTAATGGGGCTCGACAAGACACAGGTTCATTTTAAACTGATACATAAACACATGCACACTGCCCACAGCGATAGGCACCACGTGATGTTGGAAATAAGCTTAATTGAAATAAGATGTTCCCAGCAGACTCTGTTCTCACCCCTTTGGTTCTCCACCATGCCCAGCCTGACCAGGGTGTTCAAATCATGGCAACCGGCAGCACCTGGTGCTATTAGAGGAACAATCGAGTCAGGCGTGGTGACTCAAACCTGTCATCCCAGCACTTGGGAGGCCGGGCCAGGAGGATCACCGTGAGTTTGAGGCCTATGTGGTTTACATAGTGACTTTCAGGCCATCCAGAGCTACATAGAGAGGCCCTGTAATAATAGGGTAATAATAAATAAGTCAATGAATGAACACCTATGCTCATATACACATAAGTAAATGGGCAATTATTCAGAGGTTCAATTGCTCTCCGGGGTCAGGGTCAGGACAAGATGCCAGTACGGACTTCAGCTACATGGGATATATGGTGTGTGTGTATATGTGCACTGTGGAGTATGTATGTGTGTACGTGTGCGTGAGGTGATGTGTATGTGTGTGTGGCATGTTTGTGTGTGATGGGGGTGTATATGTGGTGTGTGTGGGAGAGGTGTGTGTGTATGTGGGGTGTATGTGGTGTGGGGGTGTGTGTGGGGTGTGTGCGGGGTATGTATGTGGTGTGTGTGTGTATGTGTGGGGTGTGTGGGGTGTGTGTATGTGGTGTGTGTGTTTGTATGTGGTGCGTGTGTGTATGTGGGGTGTTTGGGGGGTGTGTGTGGGGTGTGTGGTGTGTGTGTGTTTGTGGTGTGTGTGTTTGTATGTGGTGCGTGTGTGTATGTGGGGTGTGTGTGGGGTGTGTGTGGGGTGTGTGGTGTGTGTGTGTTTGTGGTGTGTGTGCGTGCTGCTCTGTCTGCTGATTGTACCTGCTATGCAGCATACCGCAGTGGGTCAGTCTCAGGTTATCTTTCAGTTATCATTATGAAGTCTCAAATTAAAGTAATTGCTTGAGATGCTGTCATTAAGGTCACATGGCCAGGGGATTCAGGCCTAATATCAGGTAAGAGGACGTCTCCACCCTGCTAGAAATGGCAGCGGCAGCGTTAACATGCGTTCTTCCCGCTTGGGAAGTGTATTGTGTCCACTCACCTTCAACAACACTCCTTTACCATCTATGGCCCAAACTATGAGATGGTTTTAGTGTGATCTATATGCAGGCATGTAGATATTTGTAGAAAACATGTTTTACATCCTTTATTTAGGATGCTCCAATTCTCTCGTAGACTACCAAGGATTTGCTCCACATCGTTAAGTTTACCTCCAGGAAGAGGTGATGGGCCAAGGTCAAAAGTCAAGCCAGGCCACAGCAGGTGCTTGCTCTTGGCCTTCAACATAAAAGTTGCAGATGCTGCAAGGCTCTGCCCACATGATGTCTTGGTCACTCTGGCTTGGGCTGAGTGTTAGTCATCTGTTTATTGTTTGAGGTTGGAATCCTCCATTTCTTGTAGTCTTACATATCAGACAGTGTCTCTGCAGAAGACTTTTTGTTTGGGGCAGACTCTCGTGTATCCCAGGCTGGTTTCACACTCGCTGTGTAGCTGAGGATGACCTTGAACTTCAGATCTTACTGCTTCTGACACGGTCTCTAGCACACCAAGTTTATGTGGGGCTGGGAATGGAACGCAAGGCTTCTTCCATGCTAAGTGAGAACTCTGCCAACTGAGCTACATCGCCAGCCCCTTCAGGAGATTCGTCTTCACCCAAGATCTCGGTCTTCAGGCTCCAATCATGTATCTGCTGTTCTCGGTGTTTACATTCTAGTCCTGCATTTCCTCAGCGTTCATTGCCTTCACCCCTATCCCCTCAGATTGCCCATATCGCCTCTTTTATAAGTGCATACTTCTTCAGAAGTCTTCCTAGAGCTGAGCAGGTCATGGCTTCCTCTTCCCCTCCTCCTCAACAGCTCAAGGATCCATCCAAGATCCTTGTCTGTCATAATTCCACTATAGTGGCATTTGCTTTGACCTGTTTGACTTCAACAGAAACAATCCTAGCCTCTCTTTATGACTACTCAGTTTTGCGTAAACTCAGTGACACGCTCCTCCTCCCTCTGCTTCCAGGCATGAAGAACAGCAACTCCATACTCTTTGGTCCAGTTACATGGGATAGGATTCTGCTCAAGCTTTTAATTAACCTTTATGACACGCATGCAAGTTAGAGAGACAATTAACGGAGGAAAAAATGACAGAGCCGTGAAAGGCAGTTGGGCAAGTTGTCCCTGCTGCGCTTACCTCGTTCTCCTTGTAATTACATCACACGTGAGCACCAACTAATTGCCAGGCCGCCCACCAGGGAACTCCAGCAAGGTCTGCAACACGCAGGCCTTTCCCGCCGCAGGACAGAGGTTGGGTGAGGCCTGCTCTTCGTACAAATATCTGTTCTGCTGTTTCCAGTCAGTCACGAGAGCCCACTAGCTTGTGCAAGCAAGGGATGGATACCTGGGTGAGATACTTGGTCTTGCCAACGTTCTGAGCAGGGCTTGGGCTTCTTGAACGTCTGATCCTGCCTTTCCGGATTATGTTGATTATATCACTAATTGGAGTTTCTGATCCTGTATTTCAGGACCAGAATTTGAATACAGAGTTCCCTTCTGCTGGACTTGGACCCAAATGAGTCTGAGAACCAATAGACTTTTGAGACTGACACAGGTCTGTTTTTTACATTGCCAGCCACGGCTTTTTTTTTTTTTGTCTTTATTCAAATACACAAGGAACAAAATGAGAATCAGAGATCTGACAGAGTTGCCCACACAAGGCGCACTATCCACATTTACAGATAGTCCAACTAGTTCGGGGACCTGGGCTTTACCCCAATAGCTCCTGGTCACAGAAGTTTGCTCCATGGCCCAGAGGGAGGCAGGACCCTATATGGGAATGATGGGGACAACTTACAGCGGCATTCGATGTCTCTCGAGCGCTTGATAATTTGCAGATGCTGGCAGTTAGCAGGGAAGCCAGAGCTAAGCTCCAAATGCCAAACCACAGAAACATACCATTTCTTCCCTCTGATTCCTGGAAGTTTCTCGGTTGCTGTGCTCCATGGTGACAAATAGACCTGTTCTCTCTGGCAGCCCGCAGGTGCCCATGCGGTAGGACTGAGGCCGTTCATCAGCTGCATTGAGCCACAGAGAAGGAGAAGATTCCGTTTGCTCCTGTTGGGGCCAGTGGGGCTCATGGGTCATGCTCTGGCAACGGTGGATTTTTAAAAAGTCCAGTTCTGTAGAACACACCCCCAAACCACCACAGAGCACTGGTATAGGCTTCTCATTTTTTAAAAACATACATGTATGTATGTATGTATGTATGTATATATATACATGAATGTTTTGCCTACATATATGTAAGTACACCTCATATTTGCCTGGTGCCTGTGGACGTCATGAAAGAGCGTTGGATCCTCTGGAATGGACTTACTGGTGGTTCTGAGCCACCGTGTAGGGGTTGGCACCTGAATCCAAATAGGCCTGTTCTCTATATGAGCCACCAGTGCTCTTTGCTGCTGAGCCATCTCTCCTGCCCCGACTTGTACAGGTTTCTAAGGTCTGAGTCAGGACTTCCTGGTCGGTCTTGTGCCATGAACCCTTTAGGCAGCTTGCTAAAGCCTCCAGATACCACCCTAGAATACAGACTCAAAGTAAATGAAATCAGTTATATCAGATGGCTGAGGACGCCATTCTGTTGAACTGTGGCTAACGAAATATGTCAGTGGCGGATCTGCACTCCGCTAATCCATGGTATCTTCATTAGTGTTCTGAAAATAAGATGGAGTGTCCTCCCAGGGGCTGCCGTAAGTTCTAAGTAGATTTTATGTCCCCTCCAACAGTGGCTATGCCACACACAAATGACTGACTCTCTGCTCTGTTGCTTGTGGGAAGAAAATCCTAAGCATAGTGAACACAGAAGAATTTCTTTCTCTTCCGGTATCTGATGTGGGAGTCCCCTCTGTGTGCTGTGATTACCATTAATGAAAAAAGAAACTGCTTTGGAACTATAGCAAGGCAGAACTTAGGTAGGCAGGGAAAGCTAGGCTGAATGCTGGGAGAAAGAGGGCGGAGTCTAGAGAAGCCATGGAGCCCCGCCAGCATCAGACATGCTGAAACTTTGCAGGTAAGCCACTGCCACGTGGTGATACACAGTTTACGGAGATAGGTTAAATTAATATGTAAGAGTTAGCCAATAAGAAGTTAGAGCTAATGGGCCAAGCAGTGTTTTAATTAATACAGTTTTTGTGTGATTATATCAGTCTAAGCTAACCGGGCAGCCGGGAACCAACAAGCAGCCTCCTATCTTTCTCTAACAGGTATCAGGGATGTGGTGGCCTGAACGAGAACGGCTCTTGGAAGGCTTGCATATTTGAAAGTTTGTTCTGCAGTTGGTGAAACTTTTTGGGAAGGATTAGGAGGTGTGGTCTTGTTGGAGGAGGTGTGTCACTGGAGGTGGGCTTTAGGTTTATAAAGCTTATGCCTTTCCAACTTCTCTCTCTCTCTCTGTCTGTCTCTCTGCCTTGTGGTGGCTGTCTCAAATCTAAGCTCTCTGCTTCTGCTCCAGGACCACGTCTGCCTGTCTGTCATGCTCCCTGCCACAACGATCATGTTCTCGCCCTCTGAAATGATAAGCAAGCCCCCGATAAGGCTCTTCCTTTCATAAGTTGCCTTTGTCACGGGATGTCATGTCATGCCACAGCTATAAAAAAGTAACTGGGACAAGGGGGTTCCTGGCTCCCAACTCAGAGTAGGGCCTTGTGCTGGCCCTACCCCCATGTGGCAGTTCTGTTCTGAAACTTCATAGACACAGTCTGCTTGATCCTGGGGTGGCAATGACCCTCCAGCATCAGGCACCTCTGAGTCCTGTCTTCCCTTCCCTAGAGTCTCGGGGTAGAACTGGCTCTCACGGTGATGCTTAGAACCTTCAACTTCAGTCAAGTCAACCGGTACTGAGAACTCTGGCTCTTTTCATATGACCCTGTAGCCGGATAATAGCATGCTGCCATCCACACCTCCCCATAAAGCAAGACCCCACTGAGATCTGGAGGTTTCCAGCAAGTGAGCTGATGATACCTGAGTTTGTTTCTACTCGGAGGCTGAAAATGACAGAAAGCTATTGTCTCTCCACTCTCGGGGGCACGGCGTGCGAAGTCATGGAGTCAGCAAGGCTGGAAATCTGTTGAGGCTGCTAGAGGAATTCTTCCCAGCTGGGGGCACAGTGCTAGGTACACTGCCCCAGACTTAGGTGTCCAGGTGTGACCGCACTCCTTCCCATACTAAGAGGAAGTTGTAGTCACGGTGCAGAGAGCCCACCCAAACCCAGGGCAGTTGCTCCTAAAGGTCCTTAAAGTAATCATACCCACAAAATCTAAATTTATTTCCGAACAAGGTCACGTTCACAAGCGCTGAGGGCTGGGATCTGAACGTGACCCACACAAGCTTCACAGAGAACCTAAACCCTCATTCCTCTTATGGGCTTCTTCAAACCTCCCTGCGCCAAGGCTGCAGCAGCGTCAGGGTGGAGACAAGCAAATGAGACCCCAAGGGTAATACAGACTCACACTAGTCCCCAGGGGTGAAGGCTGCAAGCCCCCACAGCCTTGTGGCTTGCGGTTGGGCCTTGCTATGTTGCATTCACCAAGGTTCATGTATTAGGCACTTGCTCTTAACTATGGTGGTGTGAGGTACGGTGAGGACTTTGATGGGGCCATACTGGAGGGCTGTCAGTCACAGGAGCACACTGGAGGGCTGTCAGTCACAGGAGTATACTGGAGGGCTGTCAGTCACAGGGCCATACTGGAGGGCTGTCAGTCACAGGAGTATACTGGAGGGCTGTCAGTCACAGGAGCACACTGGAGGGCTGTCAGTCACAGGAGTATACTGGAGGGCTGTCAGTCACAGG
>PVIU01015336.1:0-48750 GCA_004026605.1 Ondatra zibethicus | reverse complement strand
GGATGGGGGTGGGCCTTGGACTTCCAACAGGGCAGGGCACCATGCCCTCTTTCAAGGAAGAAGGGGGAGGGAGGAGGGGTGGGGGGTAGTGGGAGGGGACCGGGAGAAGGGGAAGAAAGGAAAAAAATTTTTTTTTATCTTTAATTATGTTCTTGAATGGAAAAAATAAAACAAAACAATGTATGGAAAAAAAAAAAAACAAATTCACACTCAAAAACCAGGAATTATATGTAAATTATTTTTTATAAGATTAATAAATTCTTCTTTCTCTAATACATGTATTTGTATATCATTGGATAAAAATATCCATGTATAAGGATTTGACTATTTTTTATTTTTTTTTTTTACTTTATACAAGAATGTACTGGATGTGATCACCACACTCATCTGTTGATTCTCTTCTTACTACCAAGTAAAGGCCTTCCCTACTCTCATGTCTTTGTTCTTCTGTATTCAACATGGTCATTGCAATTATGAACATTCAATTGTGGAGAATGCTTGCACAAAAGAACAATACACTCTTGATCTCAAGTAGTGAGACAACAGACTTGAGTCAAGCTAGAATCTCTCTCCCTGCTGAGTAGCCCTAGCCCTCAGAGTACTATAAGGTGCTACTGTAGGTAGAATTTACAGAACTTCTCTCCTTTCTCTGCTTTTTACATTTCTTCTGCCCACTCTTCTATCATGTGCCTAGGCCTTGGAACAGGTGATATAGTTGTCCCATTAAGGACAGAGAACTCTAGAGTTGCTTATTTTCAGCATTTGGTCATTTATTCTTTAAAAAACTATGCTTTTTGAAAATTTTATATATAAATACAATATTTGCAGCATTTTCATTCCTCTCAAACTCAAAAGCTCTGTTTTGAGTCTCTACATTAATCATTGTCCTCCACAATAAGAAGCTTCTCTGATCACAGCTGAAAAGCACTATGGCCAATAATACACCTGTTTAGAAAGTAGTTTGACCACATGTCAATTTAGCACAATAATAAGTAGTAAATCCTACCCAACAGGATGTATGACCGCTCTAGCCAGGTGTTTTTGGTCATGTTTACAGTACCACGTTTCCTTCCTTGGAGTGTGTATAAAATCCAATCAGAAAACCATTGATTAGCCCCCAACAGTCATGTTGGCACTGAAACAGTGGACACAAGTTGCCTGAAAAGTGTCAGGGCCATTGATGAGTGGTTGACAGAGGATTCTGTCCTACTTGGTCCTGTAGCCATTCAGTTACAAAGAAACACACAGAGGCCTACATTAATTATAAACTGGCTGGCCTGTTAGCTCAGGCTTCATATTAATTAACTCTTACATCTTACATTAATCCATAATTCTTTTCTGTGTTAGCCACGTGGCTTGGTACCTTTTATCAGTGAGGCATTCTCATCTTGTGTCCTCTGCATCTAGGTGATGACTGCAGACTGAGCCTTTCCTCTTTCAAGAATTCCCCTATTCTGATCACCCCACCTATACTTCATGCCTTGCTACTGGCCAATAAGCAATTTATTAAACCAATACAAGTGACAAATCGTTACATAGTGTAAGACCATTGTCCCACAACACTTCCCCTTTTTTTCAAAACAAGAACTCCCTTATGTTTAGCGTTTGTCCTGACCATTATCCATAACAACTTGTAACCAACACTCTAAACAAAGACAAACATTCATAATCCATTTTTTGGGAATGTGGGTATAGGTTGTTGGGTACTTCCTGCTGTTTGGAAGTGCTGATAATCTTATGGGGACCAAAAGAAAATTTAAGATTGTGGTCAAGTCTGACTGGAATATTCTGTGAGGCTAGCTGATCTCAAGCAGCAGTCTTGAGGTTGTTCTGGCTATGGAACTCAGAGAAAACTCCACAGAGGTCCTCTGAAATGTAGGATCATCTGTGCCATCTGTTCCTATTGGATTTTTCAGGGGATCTTGGTCCATCAAGCAACATTAGTCTGAAGGAATCCACAGGTTTTCATCCTCTATGGAAACAAAAACATAACCTCTTTTCCAAAGTAACATATGCTTAGACCCAAATTTTGGAGACAAGATGCCTTTAAAATATATATGTTGGTTTAGCCTAGCAGCTCATACAATGAGATGTCTCTCTGTACTTTGCTCATTCACAGTCAAAAAATTCAAAGAAAACATAATAATGCACATAATCCAGACTCACTGTGTATAATCCATCTTTACGTGGCTTATTTTTCTTTTTACTCCTTTAATCTAAGACTGATTATACTCTGTCTTTCTAAAGGCTTTGTTTTATTTTTTAAAACCAAATAATTTTTTCAAACTATTTCTTATTTCTCCCAAGCCTACATACATTTATCGAATGCTGTGACCCATTTAGAGAGACTTTACATCTGAATTTGTCTTTGTTGCATATATGTAATAATTTTGTGACCAGAAGTGCTTTTGAAATGTTAAGCAGATTGGTCTCAGTGGCCGTGGATGCTGGCTCCATTTTTCTTGGGCTTTCACTATGGCAGAGAGAGTTTACCACCTGCTCTGGTACTGCTGGATGGGAGCCATCCTCACCACCTCAACTCTGGCTGTGCAGCATATAAACCCTTTTTATCTGAGTAAAAGCTAATTCTGCCATGCAGTGTACTGCATGGCCTGGAAATGTTGTCAGGGTTTCTGTCTGCCCGGTTCCCCAGCAATTTAGTCCCAGAGAAAAATCACACAGAGAGTCCACATTAGATATAAACTGATTGGCCAATTAGCTCAGGCTTCTTGTTAACTCTTATAACTTATATTAGCCCACTATTCTTGTATATGTTAGCTACATGGCTCAGTACCTTTTTTGGTGGGGCAGGTCACAGCTTGCTTCTTTGGTGTCTGGACAGGACTGGGGAGAAATGGGCTTCCTCCTTCCCAGTATTCTTCTGTTCTCATTGACCCCACCTATACTTCCTTCCTGACTACTGGCCAATCAGCAATTTATTTAAAACATAATTGAAAGAATATAGACAATTGTCCCATACCACTTCCCCCTCTTTTTGAAAAAAAAAAAAAACAAGAACATCCATAGTCCATTCTTGAGAATGTGGGCATAGTTTTCCAGGATACTTCCTGCTGGCTGGGGGCACTGATAATCTTATGGGGACCTAAAAATTTAGAATTATGATCAAGTCCTGACAGGAGTGGCCTGTGAAGCTTGATCATCTCAGGCAGCAGTCTTGAATCTGCTCTGGATGTAGAACTCTGAAATCTGGGCCATCTGTTCCTACTGGAGATTTCTCAGGTGGTCTTCCTTGATCAAACCTGAGTTTTCTTAACTCAGAATGAATCCACATCCTCTCATTTCCTGTGGAAACAAAAGCAAAACCTCTTCTCCAAAGTAACATATCTTTTGACATCAATTTTGAAGTCAAGGTATTTTCAAAATACCTATTATTTTGAATTAATTCAGCAGCATTTATAAGCAAATATCTTTTAGCAGCTGTTGCTCCTTCCTCAGCATTCAAACAATTGAAAGAGAGCATAATAAAATAAAGTATCCAGATTCTCTGTGTATTTTCCATCTTTATGTGGCTTTCCTTTAACTTCTATTTCTTTTATTTTTACTTTTACTTTTTGAGCCAGGTTCTCTGTATATCTTTGGCTGTCCTGGAACTCCCTCTGTAGACCAGACTGTCTTTGACCTAACAGAGATCCACTTGCCTCTGCCTCCCAGGTGCTGAGATTAAAGGTGTGTGCCACCACACCTTGAATTCACAGAGGTCTGTCTGCCTCTGCCTCCCAAGCATTGGGATTAAAGGTGTGTGCTACCACACCTTGAACTAATAGAGATCTGTCTGCCTCTGTCTTCCAAGCATTGGGATTAAAGGTGTGTGCCACCACGCCTTGAACTCATAGAGGTCTGTCTGGCTCTGTCTCCCAAGTGTTGGGATTAAAGGCATGTGCCAACACACCCAGCTACTCTCTTTCTTTCTTTTTTATTTTAAAGACTTTAACCTTTTTCTTTTCTCTCCCAAGCCTGCATATATTTTGGGGGTTATAAAAGTTTTGTCAAAACTTCCACACTCAAGGAATATTGCAGGAGAATGGACATGTAGTTTTTAAAAGTGCAAGATCATGGAGTTTGCTATGAGGTTGTTTCTCCTAGTAATACCAGAAGCAATATCTATAAATTCTCGTGAACAGTGTCAGTCAAATGTGAGATAAGTAAAAATTACACCAATGAACTTGCTAAACAAGATGCAGAAAAGCATGAGACCTCAACCCAACAAGAAGAACTATAGTCTACTTAGGAGAGAGATAGCAAGAGTGTGGTCTTCCCCAGGGAAGAGCACACCAATTGATTGTCTAGTGTCAAATGGTCAGCCCTGAAAATGTACATACAGTAAGCATTATATGGACTGAACAGGTCATTATGCTATAACAATTTGAACATGTTGTGAATGTATGTATGTATGCATCTACATCTCTATATATAAGTATATGTAGATATATATACATATGCATGCAATAGTAATTTTGAAAAAGAGATCATGAATTTAAAAGAGGGTAGAGAGAGCTATATGGGAGTGTTTAGAAGGAGGAAAGGAAAGAGAAAAATATTGTAATTAAATTGTAGTCTCAAAAAATGTTTTATGGCTATCTCTAATCTTAAAGTTCTTAAATTGAAAAGCATAGCATCCAAATATGTTTATATTATTATAAATGTTGTCTTACACTTTTTCAGCAAACCTGGATCTACAGAAATTTCCAGAAATCCACAAGAATGACCCTGTATAAGACCCTAAGGAATAGAGGAGAGGGGGCCCGATCTTGACTTGCCCTATAGTCAGACTGATGATTATCTTAAATATCACTAAAGAACCTTTGTTCAAGAACAGATGGAAACAGAGGCAGAGACCCACATCAGAGCACTGAACTAAGCTCCCAAGGTCCAGTTGCAGAGTGGAAGGAATGAGAATATGAGCAAAGAGGTCAAGATCATGAAGGGTTCATCCACTGAAACAGTCTACCTGAGCTAATGGGACCTCACCAACTCCAGCTGGACTGGGAAGAAACAAGCATAGGACCAAACTAGTCCCTCTGAATTTGGATGACAGTTGCATGGCTGAGGCAGACTGAGGGGCCACTGGCAGTGGCACCAGGATTTATCTCTACTGCATGTGCTGGCTTTTTGGGGTTCTATTCTCTTTGGATGTATACCTTGCTCAGCCTAGATATAGTAGGGAGGGCCTTGAACCTTCCACAAAGCAATGTGCCTTACCCTCTCTGAGGATTAGATGGGGGTGGGGTGGGAGGGTGTTTGGGGGGAATGAAGGAGGGGAGGGTGAGAATTTGGATTGGTATTTTTTTTTGAAAAATCTAATAAATTTTAGAAAAAAGAAAGTCTTGTCACTGGTGACAGAAGATAAGGACATATGTAATGGTGACATGAATTGTATTGGTAGTTGTTTTACTTGCTCATAAATGAACATACCCATCTCTTTTGCAAGAGAGTAGAGTTTGAGGAGAGCAAAAATGAGATGTTTGCTTTTTACTGGAAGTTTAACTCTGTACAAAGAGCAACTTTTGTGTTTGGAGAAACAGGTGGTTCCAGATAGAGACTGTCTGTGTAAAAACCTTGTCTCTACTAGAACTCACTGTATAGACCAGGCTGGCCTCCAATTCACAGAGATCTGCCTGCCTCTGCCTCTAATTCCTGGGATTAAAGGTTCATGCCACTATGACCAACTTGCAACATTTACACATACTTCATCCCATCTTTAAGTTGACATGGAGAACAAAAAGTCATTTAGATGGAGTAAATGAAGGAAAAATTACAACAGGGTAAACCATTTTTAAGAGATCACTTCCATTTTTAATGATAATGAGAACATTTGACAGCTGAGTCCATCAGACTGCAACATTAAGCCACAGACATTTCCTTCCTAACTACAATACAACATTTAAGCCTGACCATCACTATGTCATGGTGTTCACAAATTTTCATTTATAAGATTCATTTGAGTCTTTTCTTTTTTAAAACTCTCTTTTTCATGAACAAACAGAATACACTATCAACTTCAGAGAAAAAGGATAGTTTTGGGCTCATAATTCCATGGTGATACATTCCTTCATGGCAGGAAGGTCAAACCAGAGTTTGAAGCAGCTGGCACATTGCACTCACAGTCAGGAAACAGCAATAACAGAGAGTAGGACCAGGCTAGAGAAACTCAAAGGCGTATTATCAGTGGCCAATTTCTTCGAGCAAAGTCTGCACATCCTAAAAGTTCCATGATCGTTCCAATAGCAACACCAGCTGGGAAGAAGGATTCAAACACATGACCCCATACTGAGCATTTCCCATCAAACCAAAGCATTCCACTGCTGGTCCCTATGGTCCACTCATGGCCGATTCATGATATGAAGGAGATTCAGTATAACTTTAATGGCCTCATTGTCTTAATAGGTCACAATAGTAGTAAAAAGTCCAAAATCTCAAGACAGATTCTCCACTAATGACATATGCAAGCTAAGTTTTTAACTGTAACCCAAGTAAAATAAAATAAAAATATAAACTTATATCATACAGTGATATAGTGTAATCATTCCTATTCCAAAAGAGAATAAGCACATAGCAAGGAAATATTGGCCAAAGCAAAGCCAATATCCCGTAGCATAAACACCAAATCCTGCAGCACCATGTCCAGCCCATAAAACTTGAAAAGGAATCATCTCAGCTGCAAATGGCTTGAAGGGTCTTATCTCTGCAACTCTGCTGCCTGTTGCACATACAACCACTGTGCTATGGCACCTTGATTCCATGTGTGCAGCTGTCCTCAGCAGAAGTCCCATGCTTCTGTACTTCCAGCTCTCTTAGGTCTCCATTGCTTTGCCTTCATAACTTCACACAGAGTATGCTCAGAACTTTCTTACATGGATTCTGAACCTTCCACACATTGTCTGGACAGAAATGTTTGCCATATTGTCTGAACAGAGATGCTTGCCATGACTCTCCCTCAATCTTGCAACTTTAATTCCTTCAAATGTAGTACCATGACCAATGCTGGCAAGTTCTGCTGCCAGCTATAGATGTAGACTTTGACCCCGGCATCACAACTGCTTTAGCTTCTTAGTTCTTAGGTAACACTCTGCTATACAGTTGCTTTATAGGATTTCTATAGTACTTTTTCATTGTGATCTTAGGTTCTCTGGTTTAAAATATATTTATATTTTCCCAAGTTATAATCTTTGATGAATGGACTTTTACTCTCCTCAAAGATTCTTTCTTATTATCCCAGTGTAGAGGACCAGGTTTCAGTTTAATAGAACTAATTCCTTTATTATTTACAGGTACTACACAGTCTATGTAGAAAACTTCAGTCTTACTCACACACATTTCTTACCATAGTCACATATTTATATCTTTTTACTCACCTCTCTCTCTCTCTCTCTCTCTCTCTCTCTCTCTCTCTCTCTCTCTCTCTCTTCAACTCTGTATGAGAATAGTAATAAATAACCAAAACACAACCACAATGCTGTCCTCACTTAAAATTTCTAGTATGAAACATATTGGGCCAGTACTTTTCAATTCAGTCTTATTCAGTGTTTAGAGGCACCATGGGACTCTTTGCCACAGTATGCCTTGAGAGACCGCTAGGTCATCCTTACTCACCTCTGTAACATCATGAGGCAGAGTTAAAGGTGCAGTATATTTTCTCTAACTCCTGACATTCCAAACTCCTGTTAGAGTGGTTTATTAACTTCTGCTTGTATCAATTGAAGGTTTCTCTTGCTCAGCGTTTCAAACTATCCTATGTTCCTGCTGTCAACAACTTCCAAAGACCTAAGAACCACAAGGTCAGACCCGTCACAGTAACAACACTGCCTGATGCCAATCTTCTGTCTGAGCTGCATTATGTAAAATGTAAAGCATGAATTAGGTTTGTGGTTCCTGGAGAATACTGAGGTTAAACAGTGGGCACATTGTATACACACTCAGGAAGAACAAAAAGAAGAAGTGGGTGGGGTTATAGAGACTCAATCCTGCTTGTGCTGATCCACCTCGTCCAGCAGGGCTGCACCACTATAAGTTCCATAGTCTTCCCAAACAGTGACACCAGATCTGAACTAAGTGCCCAACATGAAAGCCTCTGGGGCCTTTTCACATTCTCTGTAACAGAGTTGTTCCTTTTCCTTTGAAAATCTGTAAACAGTATAGTCATGTTTTCATGTATTCTACATTATAATGTTTGCAGCTGATACTGTTCAACGTGTTTCCCTCTTTTTCATATTGTTTCAAAACCCAGAGAAATTATAAACAGTCATAGCAAGAATATATCTGAATGATGCTGTTGACTTCATGTGGCTCAAGACGTTGAAATACAGTGCATCTGTTCACCTTACTCCTAATGAGATGCATTGAAGATCTTAGCTAGAAGGTGTACCCAGATGTCTGATTCAGAGTCAAAGAAATAAGTGAAAACAAAAGACAGGCACAGATAGCAAAAAGATAGATGTTTTGTATGATTTAAAATTTTCCGTTTATGCTACATTAAAAATGCTCATTTTCATTTTCAATACTTTAGCTTTGAGAACTTTCAAAGAATACGCCATAAATATTTATCTCTTTCAGATTACTCTTAAATCTCAAGAAAATTACCACCTTTAAATGTTTAAGAGGTATTCCTTGTCACATGTTAAATAATTATTATTTACCTATGCATAATAGTATAATAATGGATTATTTATTATTTAAATGTAATTTCTTCTAGAATTACTTAAAAGGGAAAATAGGTTTTAAATAAATCTTTTCACAACCTGTTTGTTTTTTGATAAAAATAAATCCAAAGATTATTAATATAGATCTTAAAAACTAAAGTTTGTCAGTCTAATGAAGAAATTAATGAAGTAATTTTTCTCAGTGAGTATGAATTTCAAAACAACAAATAACAGGCATTAGCTTTAAAGTTCTTGTTAACTGTTATATAATCATATTACTAAGACAACCATTCACAGTCTAAATTTTTATTTTTTAGTTAACAGTACATAAAATTTCAATTATGTGCATAACACAGGATCAAATATTATGATGCATTGCAAAAGACAAGAGAAGGTAGTAGAACAGACTATGAAATTTTCTGAAAATGATTATAATTTTATGACTTTTTTCAGAGCACCCAAAACTTCCTTATTTCTTAAGCTGTAAATAAAGGGGTTTAACAGAGGAATCAAAACTGTGTAAAACAGTGAATACATTTTATCCTGGGTTTTACCTGGTCCAGACCCAGGACTCACATACATGAAGAGGAGAGTGCCATAGAACAAAGAGACAGAGAGCAGGTGGGCACTGCAGGTGAAGAAGGCTTTCTTTCTGCCCTTCTTAGACTTCATGTTCAGGACAGCAAATAGGACACGGGCATAAGAGACTACAATGGTCACAGAGGTGCTGATTTGTATGGAATTAGCAATAATAAAAGTCACCAATGCATTAAGTGATGGATCAGTGCAAGAGATTGTATAGAGCGGTAAGATTTCACAGTAGAAATGATCAATTACATTGGACTTACAGAAAGTCAATCTAAATAATAACCCTACATTAAGTCCAGCGTTTACAAAACCAATTACATATGACATACTTATTAGCACAGTGCAGAGTCTCTTGGACATCACCACAAGATAGAGCAAAGGGTTGCATATGGCTACATAGCGGTCATACGCCATCGCTACCAGGAGAAAAATTTCACTAGTTACACTGTAACAAAAAAAATAAAATTGGGCAAAGCACTCACCTAGAGCTATCATGTCATTCCTATTTAAAAATTTCTTAAGCATCTTTGGTGTCACAGAGGATGAAATAAAAGCATCAGTAAAGGCTAAATTTCTAAGGAAAAGGTACATGGGAGTGTGAAGATGGGGATCCTTCCAAATGAGAAAGATTAAGCCAAGGTTGCCCACCATGGTGATGACATAGATGAAGAAGAACACTAGGAACAGGGGGACTTGCAGTTCTGGACGATCTGTTATTCCTCTGAGAAAAAATTCAGTCAACTGGGTCCTGTTTTCTTCCATCACACCCACTCAAAACTCTCACTGCAAAGAAGGAAGGGACATAAAATCTGAATAAAACTGCTGAGAATGGCATCACATTCTAGTCCTATGGACCTGTGCTGCATGTGCTGCTTTTGTTCTGTGATCACGAAATATGAAAGTGTAATGTTTCTGCATTTAATAGCATACTGAAAACACGAAGTATTTTCTAACTTTGATATACAAAGTTTTAGCATACAGTTATCTGAAAATTAAAAGAGTAGGCCTTTGAAATTGATTCTTGATTTGACTTTATGCTTGCTGGTCTCAATTACTGAAAATGATGCACATACATGTGACAGATAGGTTGTATACATAATTTACAGGGAAAATGTATAGTACATTTTATACTGAAACATTTTTAAAGACTAATTTAATGTGAAAAGTCTCTTCTTCAATTCCTTATGAAATGTTTTGTATTTTAATGAGGCATACAATATAGTGTTTTACCTAATGGCGTTTTCACTGAAGTGTAAAATGCCCACTGAACAAACTCATTTCTTAAAAGGCTCTTCCATTTTTCTTACCCCTTCTTCTAATTTCATTTTCCTCATAAAATATGCCATTTCTACTTTAATTTCATATATAACTTTCAAATATTTTATGTAAAACTGAAAGTTATCTTTGTTATTATGTTTGTTATTCTGTCATCCAAAGACATTGTCAATTAACAAGATAATGATAAAATCTTATGTTATTTTCTTTCACTTGCTATTGTGTTATCTGATACATATTTATAAAAACAATCACAGACTAAACAAGACACTTGTGCTTTTTCTCAATGAAATATATGAGTGAGATTACCAAAGAGCAGATAAGATGGAACTCAAAAACTAATGAAGTATAGATACAATGGTTAGAATTTTAAATATCTGAATTCAACTTAAAAGCCAAGTTATAATTTTTCTATAGAAAACAAATGAGGGAAAATGAAACAAATTGATCATTAATGACTATAGATATAACTGAGAAGGGAGAGAAAATTTCAGGCTCAATTGATACCTACAAATGTAACAAATAAAGGAAGTTAGGATAGATGATGTAGAAAAACAAAGGAGAAAATTCAAATCAACACCATAGTACATTTCTGTCATGATAAAATATACATATTCTAGACATAGCATGATTTATACCTTGACATCCCTGTACTTCTGATTTAAAATAGGAGTTGGGAAATAGAAAGGGACATCTTAAGTGACTAAGGATTTTATTAATAGGGCTAGCCAGATTCTTTTGACAGATTTTGATCTGTCATATGGCTTGTCTACAAACTTAAACTTTTAGATTTATCATAGTCACCAATTCTTTATACAATTAACTAATAACCTCATTCCCAAATATGTGATACCAAACAACTAATATTCTCAAAACATTTTCTTTACTTTTAAAAATGAAAATAAGCCAAGCAGTGATGGTACACACCTTTAATCACAGCACATGGGAAGCAAAGGCAGACATATATCTTGTAGACCATGGCCAGCCTGGTCTACAAGAGCTAATTCCAAAACAGGTTTCAAAGATGCAGCGAAACCCTATCTTGAAAAAAATGAAAAATAATAAAATGATGAAATAATAAAAATTAAAATAATGTCAAATTTAATATAGAGTTTATGGAGGAAAGTATGTACACAAAATATAATTTCAGATTATTTAAACACAAAGCCCTGAAATATTTCATAGAAAGGTATGTGATATTTTTGTTCCAATTAAATAACAAAACTTTCCGTGAGATGTGATCTCCTTCATCTTTTTGGGTATAAGAAAAAAAGAAAAATTGTTTGAAGTTTTATTAATCATCTAAACACATTAACAGAGAAACTGATGTCTGTGTAATAATTGTATAAAAATTATCAGTATACATTTCTGTCTGAGAGTACTGACTTGTCTTACTGTTCTTTTATTTCTTTGTGTTGATTTTTGTGTTTGTATTTCTGTAGGGATATTTTTATATGGAGAGATAAAATAATATTTATATCTCTGATGTTCTTAAAATGCCTCAGTCATTCAAAATCCCTATGAACTAGCCTATGGGGTTGAATTCTGTTTGTCTTGATCCATTATGTCAGAAAATATCATTTTTATTCATCAGATCCTCTACATGTGGAACCCTCAGAACTCAGCTCATGGTGTAGTCCTCTCCAGGGCTCTTCCAAAAGCCTGGAACTACTTAAAAATGATTGTATAAATATTTTCACTGAGAAATAAAAGTATTAGTTCTGGATCCCTGTGGCTGGTACATCAAAATGTAATTTAAAACAACCGAAATGTATTATTTGACCTCTCTGGAGGTCAGGAGTCTAACATCAGCATAACTGGCTGACACTCAAGACTGTGAGTCAGATGCATTCCCTTTAGCGCTCTGTGGGAAACCCCTCTCTTTACCCTGCTGGCCTCCAGTGGCTGTTGTCATTCTTTATTCTTTACTCTAACCTTTACTCCAGAATTCCTGGAATCTTCTCCTCTGAATGTTTCTTTTTATGACTTTTATTAATATTTTGATATTATAACTTAATCTCAAGATTTCTCCCTTCCCTTTGCTCCCTCCAAACCTGCTTGTATAGCCCTCTCTCCAATTTTTCAAATTTAGGGCCCCTATTTTCAAAAATTTTTAGTCCAAACATATGTGTATACAAATATACACAAACTTTCCTAAATATATTCTGAAAATGAAAGTTACAAAATAATCCCACACTAGCTCAGAATTGTGTATGATAAAGGGTTACTTATTTAGGGGTAGACTCACAGTCCTCTGCATGAACGGAGAACAGGAACCGAATCCAAAACCAGGAGAGAGAGAGAGAGAGAGAGAGCAAGCATGTGCTTTCTGTTGGCATTTATGATATAAGGCGCCATGCCCAAGTTGGCTGGTTTCTTAAAAGCTACTGGCTGAAGGAGTTCCTTCAGCACTGTTCAATCTGGGTGTTACTTATATGTACTTTTCAGGTCTGACCATTTGGGACTGGACAACTGTTTGCTGTTCTCTTCCACGGGGAGGACCACCTCTCCTACTCCCAGCTTTCCTTGGTAGCCTATAGTTCTTTGTGTAGGGGTGAGGCCTTGTGGACTTTCCTCTGTGCCTATTTTTTTAAAGAGACAGGAAGAAAGGCAATAAAATTGGGAGATAGGGAGATGGAGAGGATTTAGGATGGGTTAAGGAAAGGGAAAAAAACATAATCAAAATATACAGTATGAAAATTTTATATAAAATTTGAAAAAAATCTGATAAAGACAATGCAGTGGATATGGCAAACTTCCTTACTTCATATTATGGAATACAATATAAACCTAGAACCAGCTGAGGAAGCAGGTACAAACATCCTAACAAGTCACATATGCCAGGCCTTTAATCCCAGCACTCAGGATGCAGAAGCAGGTGGATCTCTGTGAGTTCAAGGCCAGCCTAGTCTACAGACTGAGTTCTAGTACAGTTTCCAAAGCTACACAGAGAAACCCTGTCTCAAAAACAAAAAGGGAAAAAAAGGAGAAGTCACATACTCCTATAACCCTCAGTTGTGGAAAGTGTTCCTGATTCTGAAAGACTACGTCTAAAGACTCAGAAAGGATGCTTTATGTAATAAAATATTCAACAGGTCAATTTTACAACACTATCTGAATAAAGGATTTTATCCCAAGTTTCAGAATCTTCCAGCCTTATTTCCATCAGAACTACTATTGTTCACAAACAAGTTCAGGAGCCTTGTCTTGAGGGCTTATAAAATGTGTTGGGTTTCTAAGGTGTATTCTCCCAATATACATCTTTATTGCTATTAATGAGAATCATAGCATAGAGGTTACCCACATGAACTCCTACAAATTTACATGGCTGATCTCAAATCTTCAGACCATTAGCACATAGTTGTGAATGCATAGAAATTTAGCGAATGTATACAAAATATTTCACTGAGATTTTGGAAGAGGCTTTATGTTCCATTTGTCAAATAAGTACCCTAATAGATATTTTCATAAAAATTTACATATATATCATTATGTTCTCATATAAATTATGAGAAACTGTTGGTATAGAAATGACCAAATGTTTAAAATTACAGTAAAATAAAATATTTTTACACAATACTATGGAAATGTGCATAGGCATAGATAGCACAAGATATATCTACATGAAGAAACTTAACCTGCAGGATCAGGTGGCAAAGGTCCTTCTCAAATCAGTTTTCTCTACGATTAGCAGTTTGGAGGGAATGGCATTTATTTCTTCCAATCTTAAACTCTGTTTCAGAATAAAAACTCTGTCAATGCTATCAAGAACTTCCCAAAGGATAAAACTAATTTGTGGGGCATTGTTCACTAACCAGTGATTAATTAAATTAAAATTAACAAATGATTGTAACTGATGTTATTTAAGCTTTTATTGTTTTAACTACTAAGATGCCAATTAAAGAAAAATAAAAGGTTTACTCCATGGAGAGTCCTCAGATGAGGTAACCGGTTTTCTATGAAAACTTGAATCTAAACAACAAACATAATATACATCATAAAAATGTTTATATAACCACATATATATATTACATGTGAATATGCATATTAATTTTCTTTATGGCAGTTATCAAATTTTCCCACAGTATTTGCTACTTTACACCAATGTTCTAAGAATTCAACATCTAACAGTAGTTTAGTGGATTATTTCACACCTGCTGCTATTGAGAATAATTTTTATTTGACCATATGATATACATATGTAATCATGTCTTAGATAAGAAACCAATAAATTTAGTATGGCTCACTCAAATAGGATATTTGAAAAATATTAAAGAAAATAAAAATGTATAAAATGACAAAAAATTGCTTCAATTCTACTGATCACTGGTGAATATAGGTAATATTTTCATGCAAGCAACTCTTACCTTCTACCCATTCATGTGTTTCCATATTTTATTATTATAGGCAGAGATTGCTCATTCGTTTCCCAGCTACCCAGACTCAAAATAATTGCTCCAAAACTATATTATTTGCAAATACTGTTTGGCCAATATCTTATGCATATTTTGAACTAGCTCTTCCACCTTAAATTAATCCATCTCTCCATTTCTATCAATCTGTGTATTGCCACATGGTTGTGGTCTACCAGCAAGGTTCCATCAGTCTGGTGTCTGCCTCCTGTGGCAGCTACATGGCTTCTCACTTACTCTGACTACTTTCTCCTCTATTTCTCCTTGGAATTACTGGCTTTCTCTATTCTTCCCTGTAATAGGCCCAA
Source organism: Ondatra zibethicus (assembly GCA_004026605.1). Classification (NCBI taxonomy): domain Eukaryota; kingdom Metazoa; phylum Chordata; class Mammalia; order Rodentia; family Cricetidae; genus Ondatra; species Ondatra zibethicus. The sequence goes on along the minus strand of PVIU01015336.1, from coordinate 33,510 downwards.
AGCAGCTTCTTTATTAATCATAATAAAATATATTCACAGCATACAGAAGGAAATTCCACATCATATTATTACTAATAAAAACAAGATCAAATACAACACAAAAAATATAAAACTCAAAATGGAAAAAGAGGAAGTACTGGAGAGGTTTGGTTCTCGGCACTCACAAAGTGGTTCACAAGCACTTGTAACTCCCGTTCTAGGGGATCTAAAATCCTCTTTTGATGTCCAACGGTTCCTACATGTATGCAATGCACTTACATATACATACATCCTGGCCAGCTCACATCACATAAAATAATATTTTAATCTAATAATAAGTAAAAAAGCCTGAAGAAAATATACTAGTTTATAGGCTATTTTTTAAAATGTAATTTATGAAAGGAGTTTGAAAGTAGATAGCATTCATGGGAGAGAGTGTTGCTTTCTGAAGACATAAGTTATTACACAAATGTTTTTGTCTTGACCATGGGCTACTTCTTTATTCATTGTTTGTCAGAGACCTCCACAGACTCTGTTCTTCATTGCCCATGTGAGTTAGACAGTAAATTCTTATTGTTGAACACAGCAAACACTTTGATCACAGAAAACAGATAAATCATTCCTGGCCTAACAGGAAAACTTCCTCCCTGCTGGCAAACTTTCTTCATGCTGGAATGTTTTATAGAAGATTCTCAGGGAGAATGCCATTAATTATCTTAACCAGCTGTGAACAATTTAAACTGATACCTACCTTCTAGGCAAAATCCGCCCACAGGTGTAACGGTGGCATGGCTATGTGAGGATAACTTCTTCTTTCTCATTGGATTTTAGACCTACACCATAACGGAACTCATAGCTGGCACTTTAAATGTGATAAGAGTATATGATGGAGAGGTCATAGGCCCTCTGGGAGAAAATAAAAATGATTGTATTTGGGAAACAGATATGATATTAAACTTCCCTGAAAACTGTCCTCTTTATACTCATATATCTCAGTGTTCTGATCATCTTTGATCAGAAAAGTTTCAGCTTGCAGTTGGCAACACTTAATACAGATATATATACAGAGTCAATGCAGTGAGAACAAACGACTGTTAAGTTCTCAGCCTTGCATGAAATATCTAAATCATCCCTTCCAGGCTTGTGGGGAATTGCAGAAAGAGAGACCAAAAGAATATACGAGCTGAAGAATGGAAGAACTGATATGAATTGTCATCTCCTGGACATGACATGGCTGATGCGTGCATGAATACACAAAACCTACATGGCACCTGGTGCATCAGTAACTCCACCATAAATGAAAAATGTATCATGTGACCTCATTCTCAGAGGAATTGCAGCCATTTAAAGGTTACAGGAGGCATATAATTATATTCTCCAGTATTGCAGTCACTCATATATTGTTGTCATTCAAATAACCTCTGACTTATTCTTATCTAGGTATCCCAAATTAAATGCAGCACCCTATTCATCACAAAAAGGTCATGAAAGTAATGCATCAGCTTGGAAAGAAGAAGGTATTTGGTGAGAGATGAAGAGAACTGGGAAGGAAAATGAAACATATTTTGAACAAAGGACATTATTATTTAATTTGTGAAATTATAAATAAAATATATTTTAAAAAATAAATGCTGTGCCATTCTGATCATTTGGAGGAACTGCAAACTTGTGCAACAACTAGGAAAGCAAGTACATAGGTTTCTCAAATAGCTAAAAATATCATGAGACCCAGCTATACCATCCCAGTACAAGTCAAGTAACTCTACACTCTCTGATACAGATACGAATACATGCATGATCATTACTGCCCTGCACATAATAGCTGGAAAAGACAATCATCCAAAACAGTCAGAAAAATATGGAAAATTAGCATATGATATATATACATAATTCAAATCAGTTCAGCTGTAAACAAAGTAAATTATGAAAATTACAGAAAAATTAGTAGAGCTAAAATATTATAGTAAGTAATGTAACTCAAACACACAGACAAACTTTATATAATATTCCTCATTGATGAATTAGTTTTGAAATTTTTTATTTGTGTAATTAAGCTTGAAAGAGTATCTCCACAGATGCCATTACTTTTTTCTGCTGTGTAGTACTCTCTTGTGTAAATGTACCACATTTTCCTTATCCATTCTTCAGTCAAGGGGCATTTAGGTTGTTTCCAGGTTCTGGCTATGACAAACAATGCTGCTATGAAGATAGTTGAGCTCATGTCCTTGTGGCACGAGTGAGCATCCTTTGAATATACTGGGTCTTAAAGAAGGTTGTTTCCTAATTTTCTGAGAAATCACCACACTGACATCCAAAGGAGCTGTGCCAGCTTGCATTCACATCAGCAATGCAGAAGTGTTCCCTTTACCCCACAACCTCTCCAGCATAAGTTGTCATCAGTGTTTTTCATCTTGGCCATTCTTACAGGTGTAAGATGGAATCTCAGAGTTGTTTTGATTTGCATTTCTCTAATAACGACATCTTGAATTTTGCAGGCAAATGGATGGAGCTAGAAAACATTATTTTGAGTGAGGTAACCCAGACCCAGAAAGACAGTTATCATATATACTCACTCATAAGTGGTTTTTAAACACAAAGCAAAAAAAACAGCCCACAAATCACAATTCCAGAGACCCTAGACAACAATGAGGACCCTAAAAAAGACATACAGTGATCTAATCTACATGGGAAGTAGAAAAAGACAAGATCTCCTGAGTAAATTGGAAGCATGGGGACCTCAGGAGAGGGTTGAAGGGGAGGGGAGAGGCAGGGAAGGGAGCAGAGAAAAATGTAGAACTCAATAAAAATCAATAAAATAAAGAATACAAAAGAAAGATTATCCAAAGAGAGAGGATAATATAATATAATATACATATTAGATAGATGATTGATGATAGATAGATGATAGACAGATGTGTCAAAAAACTAAAGTTAAAAAGACATAGAAACTTGAAATATAAGGCCAGTAGTGTTTACAAAAAGACAAGGTCAACAACTACCAAATGAAGAAAAGTAAAAAACATTCTGATATCTGATGCTTAGTATTTAGAGTGGAATACTCAGGATTACTGCTGGTATTGTTTTTATTAAGACTTCATCAAATACAGTGTGATGTATGTACTATACAGTTATTATAAAAATAAAAACTCCCTATTATATACAGATTGTGTAATGACATTTCAGGAAATAAGACAGAGCAATGAAGATTTGAATGATGGGGGAAGAGCCACTAGCCAACAGTAGCCACACCCCAGCTTGATGTGATTGGCTAGTGGCTCTTACCCCATCATTTGAACTATCAGGTTTTAGAGGAGTCAACAGGGAAAACTACTATTTTGAGACCTAGCTAACAATATTAACAATAAAGGTAGTCATTATCAAAGAAATCTGAATCAAGGTACTCTGATTTGTCGTCAATTCTGATGCCAGAATCCATGGGTGTGTTAAGGAAAGTATTATTGTCAGGTTCAGGATAACTCTGTGAGTTATCTGTGGAAATCACAGATGATCCCAAAGCAATAGAAGCTGTAGCATTTTCCCCTGGGGCCCTACCAGAACTACATGGTAATAATCTATTACGGAAAGAACTGCACAATTGACCCAAGACAGCGAGCCAACAGACTGGAACCACGCTAGAAGCTCTCTCCCTGCTGAGTAGCCCTAGACCTTCAGAGTACCAGAAGGTGCTGTTGAGACTACATGGGAAGAACACTCCTCAATGGCCCTGATACCTGTCAGGCAGCTTGGCCCACTGTTTCAGTGCCAGCACGACTAGCGGGGCTAATCAACATCTCTCTGATTGGACCTTATATGGAGTCCAAGGAAGAAATGTATACCTAGTACAGTAAACATGACCAAAAGCACCTGACTATGGCGGTCACAAGTTCTGTGGTTAGGATTTACTGCTTATTATTGTGATAAATGGACACGTGGTCAAACTACTTTGTAAACAAGTGTATTATTCGTCATAGACGAGGGCAACATTGAGCCTTGATCAGAGAAGCTTCTTATTGTGGAGGAAAATGATTAATGCATAGACTCAAAACAGAGCTTTTGAATGTGAGAGGATGCAGGTGACAGAAAAAAAAAACTGGACGGAGAAGACAGAGAAATAGAATTGCTATAAATACTGTACTCATACATGAAATTTTCAAAAAATGTAGCTTTTTAAAAAACTGTCCAAAGTGCTAAAAATAAGCATCTCTATCTAGAGTCGTCAATCCTGAATGGGACAACTATAACACCTGCTGCAAGCAACATGACAGAAGAACGAACAGAAAAAGTGTGTACCAGCCAAAGAAAGATTTTAAAGAAGTGATTCTGTGAAAAACTAATCTCTGTATTCACCATTATCATTGCAATTATGAATAGACAGTTCATAATTATAAACAGACATCTATGGAGGATGCTTGCATAAACAAAGACATGAGAGTAGGGAGGGGCAATACTTGACAGTAAGAAGAGAATCAGCAGGTGTGGGGGGAGGATGAGAGGGGACACTGGGAGATACTTATGATAATTTATATATGAAATATATAATAATCAATAAATGAATAATAAAAGTTAAATCTATACACATTGAGTCATACTTCAATAATATGACATTACATGTATTAGCAAAAGAATTAATTAATATTATGAAGACAGTGATTTGCAGATAACTCATGTTCTCCTTTGGGAATTCAAAAACAATTTATGCTCTATCTTTCCTTAAGGACTTCACTATTTTTATAATAATATTAATACATGCATATTAGCCTACATTTTATTGCTTTACTTAACAATATGTAAAAATATCTATATTATGTGCAAAGTACAGGGCCAGACATTTTGATGAAGTTAAAAAGAGAGAATCTGGTGATAGGAAACCCCTTGAAGTTTTCAAAAGAGGTCATCATTTTGTGAGTTTTCTCAAGGCACCTAAAACTTCTTTGTTTCTTAGGCTGTAAATAAAGGGGTTCAGCAGAGGAATGATGATGGTATAGAACAATGAATACATTTTACCCTGGTAACTGTGCATTTCAAATCCAGAGAGCACATATATGACAAAGAGGGTGCCAAAGAACAAAGACACAGATACCAGATGGGCACTGCAGGTGGAGAAGGCTTTGCTTCTGCCCTTCTCAGACTTTGTTTTCAGGATGGCAAAAAGCACACGGATATAAGAAACTATGATGCTCATAAAAGTACTCACTTGTATAGAAAAAGCGAAAATGAAAGCGACCAATGCATTGATAGATGGGTCAGTGCAAGAAATTGTATAGAGTAGCAAGATCTCACAGTAGAAATGGTCTATTTTATTGGAACTACAAAAAGTTAATCTAAATAACAATCCTACATGAAGTAAGGCATGTAGAAGTCCAATTAAATATGACACACATATGAACTGAACACAGAGTCTTTTGGACATCACAGCTACATACTGCAGAGGGTTGCATATGGCTACATAGCGGTCATAGGCCATCGCTACCAGGAGGCAAGATTCTGCAGTCGCACTTGAACAAAAAAAATAAAATTGGGAGAAACACTCACCTAGGGATATCATGTCATTCTTATTTAAAAATTTCATAAGCATCTTTCACCAATCTTTCATACAAATGAGGGTTTGTATTTATACCAGTTATCTCCTGATCTGGTGCCATCTTGAGGAAGAAACCCGGTCAGTCGTCCTCATCAACTTAGACCATGAAACCTAATATGGACAAATTCAACAGAACTGCCATATACGGGCTGCCCATGCATGCTTCAGCATTGCCAGGGCATAAATTTCATTTTTTTCATGGAAGACAGCTCTCTCATGTTGTTTATTCTTTGGGGAAAGCTTGTCACACCACTGCCAATGGGGTTGCTCTATTGTGCTGCTCTTGTATGGGAAAACCCTGTATTGAAGACTGTCAGTTTCCTGGGTTTTGCTATTTGTATATTTCTGTGCTATATAATTAAATTCCTTACTCAATATGTCTAATCTTAGACCACTATCCTGATGCTAATAACTACTCAATTATGAACAAACTGTTGGAGGTTTTTAATTTATCAAGTTAATATATAATTTTGATCCTATTTAAGATAAAATAATGAGGAAATATTTTGACTAGAAAATGATTTTAATCTGAAAGGTAATCTTAAAGGACAACTTACACAAATTTCAAAAATAATAAAGAAAAAGCATTACAACATATCACAAAGATAGCAATAACAATTGAAATTATACTTCATATCACTATGAACTGTTGTAGATACAAAAAAATACTAGGTTTCTACATTAAGTCATAGGAGAGGCAGAGTTACAAAGTTAATACCATAGACTTTAAAGCACACCAGGTTAAGGACTTTGCCTCTAAAACACTAATCAAATAAATTCTCTAAGCCTTGGCATCCTCACTTTTAAAGTTAATAATAGGAGCTTAACAAGGTGTCACAGGAACAAAGTGAAAGAATGCATATCAAGTCCTTCTTGTACTTGACAGAGAGTAAAGAGTATAAAATAGTGACTTAACTCATTTTTATCATTGGATTTCTGAAGAGAGAAATTTGCTCATCTCTTTTTTCAAGACATAAAAGCTCAGAGGAATGAAACTGAGGCATATGCTATTCTGTTGGCAGTTTATGATAATAAAAATTTAACTCCAACCTCTATAAATCTTTCATATCTAGTTCATGCTACCAGTAAGTTATGGAGAACAGAAAGTGATTTAGATGAAAAAAATGAGACATATTTAAGAAAAATAACTGTAGGTGTAGTTATGCTTCAATAACACATTTAACATTTTAAGATAAATTCTTCAGCCTGAATCAACCATAGAACATTTCCTTCTTAATTGACCTGCAATTTTGAGATCTGACAGAGTTAAAATAAATGAAAAAGAACACCAGGTACGAGGGTATTTGCAGTTCTCATGTGTTATGAAACTGCCCTGAAAATTGTCCTTTATAGCCAGGCGGTGGTGGCGCACACCTTTAATCCCAGCACTCGGGAGGCAGAGGCAGGCGGATCTCTGTTAGTTTGAGGCCAGCCTGGTCTACAAGAGCTAGTTTCAGGACAGGCTCCAAAGCTATAGAGAACCCTGTCTTGAAAAACCAAAAAAAAAAAAAAGAAAAAAAAGAAAAGAAAAAAGGCCTTTATATTCATATATCTAAGTGCTGCTTCATCCTTGGTCAGAAAAGCTTCAGTTTGTGATTGGCAACACTTAATACAGACACGAATACACAGTCAATGCATTGAGAACAAATGACTTTTAAGTTCTCAGCCTTAAAAGCAATATCTAAATCATCCCTCCTAGGTTTGTGGAGCTTTGAAGAAAGAGAGACAGGAAGAATATAAGAGCTGAATAATGGAAGGAGTGATATAAATTGTTGTCTTCTGGACATGACATGGCTGATGCATGCATGAATACACAATATGGACATCCACACAAAACCTACTGGGTCCATGAATATGGAGGAATGGATCATGTGACCTCAAATGGAATTACAGCCATTTAAAGGTTACACGGGGAATATAATTATATTCTCCAGTAGTGTAGTCACTCATATCTTATCCTCATTCAAATAATATCTGATTTATTCTTATTTAGGTAACCCCAATTAAATGCAGTACCATATCAATCACAAAGAAGTCATGAAATCAGGGCATCAACTTGGGAAGATGAAGGTAATTGGTGAGAAATGAAGAAAATAGGAGGGGATAATGAGAAGGACGCTGTGGGATAATGGTCAGGTACCCTGTAAATATTTGTTACTTGTATTTCAATAAAATTCTGATTGGCCAGTAGCCAGGAAGGAAGATTAGGTGGGGTGACCAGGCATGAAGTAGAGATGAGGCAACAAGAACAGGAGAATTCAGGGAAGAGAAAAGGTCAGTCTGCAGTCGTCACCCAGACGCAGAGGAAACAAGATGAGAATGCCTAGCAGAAAAAGTACCAAGCCATGTGGCTAACACAGACATAATGGGCTAATTTAAGGTGTAAGAATTAGTTAATAAGAAGCCTGAGATAATAGACCAACGATTTTATAATTAATGTAGACCTCTGTGTGCTTCTTTGAGACTGAACAACTGTGGGACCAGGTGAGACAGAAACCTCTTTCAACAGAAGAATTTTGAACAAAGAACATTATGCCTTAAATTTGTGGAATTATAAGTGAAAACAAACTTTAAAAAGAAAACAAATGCTGATGTGACATTAAAAAGGCACCATTATGATCACGTGGAGAGAGTATAAACTTATGCAACAACCAGGGAAGGCAGTATACACGTTTCTCAAATAGCTGAAAAAGAAATATCATGAGACCCAGCTCTACCATCCCTGTGCATATAGCCAAGTAATTCTACACTCTCTGAAACAGAAACCTGTACACCCATGATCATTGCTACTCTATACACAATAGCTAGGAAATATAATCAACCAAGACAGCAAAATATGGATGGAAAACTAACATGTGATATATATATATGTGTGTGTGTGTGTGTGTGTGTGTGTGTGTGTGTGTGTGTGTGTGTGTGTGTAAATATATATGTATATGTATGTATTTCAATTCAGTTCAGCTGTACACAGAATGGATTATTGGAAATTCCAGAAAAATGGGTAGAGCAAAAAAATAGTATATTAAATGATGTAACTCAGACACACAGACAAACTCTACATGTCATTCCTCATTGATAAGCTTAGTTTTGAAATTTTTTATTTCTGTAATTAAGGTTGAGAGAGTATCCTTACAGGCCAGAAAGCAAGAGAGGAGCCACAGGATGTGGGGATTTGGGGTGAAGTCTTGGTGAGGACAGTAAAACACAAACAGTATGAAGATAGGAGATACCAAGAATGGGAAGGTAAAAATGGGGATGGGGAGGGTACGGATAGGGGAAAGGTGAAGGTTGTGGGAGAGTAAATCAAAGCTATGGGTGCATGAAAAAGCTATAGTGAAACCTGCAGCTTTAATAACTATGTAGGAGGAAGGTATCCAGAGAGAAAGAAAGAGGGAACGGGGGAGGAATGAATGTGTGTGTATGTGTATATATGTAAAAAAAAAGCTAAAGTTAAAAAGAAATAGAAAATTTCAATATAAAGCAAATATTATTTGCCAAAAGGCAAAGGGACCACTGTCTAATTAAGAAAAATGCAAAAGTTTCTAATGTCTGATGTTGTTTGTTTAGAGTAGAGTGTTCAGGGTTACTGCTAGTATTATTTTTAAGGCTCCATCAAACACAAGATGATTGCATAATAAACAATTATTATAAAAATAAAAATATCCCTATTATATACAGATTAGGTAATCACAATTCAGAAAATGTGAAAGAATTAAGTTTTGAAGTACAAGATTTTAGTTGAATGAATAGGAAAACTACTACTTTGATAGCTAGCTAACAATAATAACAATATTGAGAGTAATAAAAGAAATTTGAAGTTAGGTACTCTGACTTGCTTATTGATTCTGATACCAGAATACATATGAGTTGTAAGGAAATTATCATTGTCGGGTTCAGAATAACTCTCCATGAATTAACTGTGGAGGCCCCAGAGGATCACAAAGCAATTGAAGTTGTTGCATTTTCTCTTGGGTACCTACCAGAAACATGTGGTATTAATCTATTACAGAAAGCACTTTACACTTGCCCCAAAACAGGGAGATAACAGACTGGAACCAAATTAGAAGCTCTCCTCCTACAGAGTAGCCCTAGCCCTCATAGTACTAGAAGGTGCTATTGAAGCTACAGTGGGAGAACACTCATTAATGGCCCTGACAACTACCAAGCAAGTTTTGGCCACTGATTCAGTGCCAGGTGACTCTTAGGGGCTAATCAATGACTTACTGATTTTATACCCACTTCAAGGAAAAAAATGTATACCCAGTGCAGTAAACATGACCAAAAGCACCTGGCTAGGGAGGTCACAAGACCTGTGGGTAGGATTTACTGCTTATTATGGTGCTAAATGGACATGTGGCCAAACTACTTTCTAAACAGGTGTATTATTAAAATACATTAGTGCAGATTTCAGCCTTGATCAGAGAAGCTTCTTATTGTGGAGGACAGTGATTAATGCAGAGACTCAAAACAGAGGTTTTGCGTGAGAGAGAATGTAGGTGACAGAAAAAGTTGGAGGGGAATGACAGAAGAGTGGAAATGGTATAAACACTTTATTCATATATGAAATTCTGAAAGTAGTAATTTTTAAAATGGCTAAGTGCTGATAATAGGCAACTCTAGAGTCCTCTGTCCTAAATGGAACACCTGCTCCAAGGCCTAAGGAACATGATGGAAAAATAAAATGGATAGAAGAAATGTAAAAGCCAGAGGAAGAGGAGGCATTCTGTATTCAGCATGCTCAGTTCACTTACGAACAACTGAAGGATTCCTGCGTAAACTAACACAAGAGAGTAGGGAGGAGCACTGCTTGGAAATAAGATAATCAGCAGGTATGAGTGGGGGAGGGTAAAAGGGGACAGTGGATGCTATGATCATGTGAAACACATTAATGTATAAAACAAAAAACAACAAATAAAAATAGAATTCTTATGTGCTGTTTCAATAATATACAGAGACATTTATTAGGAAAGGAATTTATTAACATTAATTTGTGGACAATTCATGTTCTCCTTTAAGTGTGAATTCAAAAACAGCTAATGCTTTATTTTTCCTTAGGGATCTCACTATTTTTATAATAATAGTAAAAATATTAATAATAATACTAATAAGCATTGTCATCTACTTTTTATTGCTTTACTTAACAATATGTAAGAAAACCCGCCCCATATTATGTGCCAAGTACAAGATATTATGAGAAAGGTAAAAAGAAAGAATCTGGAGATAAAAAACTACTTGAAGTTTACAAGAATTAATCATCATTTTGTGAGCTTTCTCAAGGCACCTAAAACTTCTTTGTTTCTTAGGCTATAAATAAAAGGGTTCAGCAGAGGAATGATGATGGTATAGAATAATGAATACATTTTACCCTGGTAACTGTCTGTGTCAGATCCAGAGAGCACATATATGACAAAGAGGGTGCCATAGAACAAAGACACAGACACCAGATGGGCACTGCAGGTGGAGAAGGCTTTGCTTCTGCCCTTCTCAGACTTTGTTTTCAGGATGGCAAAAAGCACACGGATATAAGAAACTATGATGCTCATAAAAGTACTCACTTGTATAAAAATAGCAAAAATGAAAGCAACCAATGCATTAATGGATGGGTCAGTGCATGAAATTGAATAGAGTGGCAAGATCTCACAGTAGAAATGGTCTATTTTATTGGAACTACAAAAAGTTAACCTAAATAACAATCCTACATGAAGTAAGGCATGGAGAAGTCCAATTAGATATGACACACATATGAACTGAACACAGAGTCTTTTGGACATCACAACTACATACTGCAGAGGGTTGCATATGGCTACATAGCGGTCATAGGCCATCGCTACCAGGAGGTAACATTCTGCAGTTGCACTTGAGCAAAAAAAATAAAATTGGGAAAAACACTCACCTAGGGATATCATGTCATTCTTATTTAAAAATTTCATAAGCATTTTTGGAGTCACAGAGGATGAAGTACAGGCATCAGAAAAGGCTAAATTTCCAAGGAAAAGGTACATGGGAGTGTGAAGATGTGGGTCCTTCCAGATGAGAAAGATCAAGCCAAGGTTGCCCACCATGGTGATGACATAGATGGAGAAGAACACCAGGAACAGGGGGACTTGCAGCTCTGGACGATCTGTTATTCCTCTGAGAACAAACTCAGTCAGGTGGGTCCTGTTTCCTTCCATCACACCCGCTCAGACTGCTCACTGCAAAGGGATGAGACAAAAAATATTTCCAAGACTCAATGAGAAGAGGATCATATTATAGTTCACATTGTATACACCAAAATCTCCTTAATAAACAAGAATGGAGTATACTGTTTCTGTTTTTGAAGCCTTCCTGAAATCAGAATAATTTTCTGAGCAATCTTGATGTATCCATTTGAAATATGCAGTTATCTGAGAAGGCCATGAACATTGATTTACCTGACATTATACGTTATCCTTAATAATTATAAATTATTTATAAATTAATGTACACTTAGATTATGTTTCATTTTAATACATATATATTGTATAACTTTTATACAAAAATTAGAATGGTGAAAGTTCAAAATATACTTTATACTAAAGTATTTCAAAACAAGCTTAAAATGAAAAGTGTCATTGAGTGATGTACTGCCCTGTATAATAACATTTTCATTCTTGTTTTAAATGGATTTTGAACATGCTGACACTCAATTTTCTCTCCCTCCTCTAATGGTTCCTTCATCTTCTCAAATGGCATCATCCTAATATCTTTTCATATATATCTTTCAAGTATTCTTATCTGGGAGGAGAATGGGCTGTGTTTTGGTATTTGATATTACCTGTTATTGCATCTATTATTCTAATATATGAATATGTCAGGTAATAAGATCATAATTTGTAATATTTCTTCACGGTCTCTTCTTTTCATATATGCTACCTGTTTATACATTGTAAGGACAACCACAAATTTTGAGTATAATTTTTCATGTAATTTTTCAACAAAATGCATGTAAAGAAGCATTAATTCATTTCTTTATAGGTAAAGACAACAGAATTAAAATATAATTTTTAGAGTGTAAGAAATGAACCTATTACACATGTTAATCCATGATGTTAAAATCACTTTCATTTTAAGTTAAAGCCCATATACACACATGTGTACAAAACTTGTTTACATATTGATGATAGTTCTAATAAATGGAATTTAAATATGCCTTTGTGGAAAATGCCCAATCAAGTAAGACTGTCTTTAAATATTTGAGTTGTCCATAGTTTTGAAGAGATTCTAATGATGTTGCAATGTTTCCTGAGTCTTTAATTTCCTTGAAGGAGATTGTATAATTGAAAGTGCTGTTTAACACTACAGAACACATCACCATAGAATAAATGGCCAGTGTCTCCAATATCTGCACTGGCATAAATTATAAATATTACACTTATATAAAGAATCAAATAGGTAAAACATAAAACTACCTGATTTATAATGATCACAGAAATAACATACAAGACAGAAAAATTCACCAAGGCACATATACCATTGAGTTTAATCAGTCAGGACAGTGGTGCCAGATCCTCGAATACAGCAGGGAGAGCATTCAAATGGGAACCACATTGCTATGTTTCTGTAATGATAATGTGCACAGTTCTGGGCATAAGGTGGTTTGTGTGTTTGCATCACTGTATTGTTGATCTAAAATTGGAACTGATCACTAGAAATACCAGATTTCATGATTTAAGCATCCAATGAATAGAATGCAGTATTAAGACAAGTCCAGCCTAATGGGTTTCCTAACAATACGAACTTTAAATTTTTTGAATCTTAGTAGTCAAATAGAATTAGCTAACAGTTCCATTCCCAAATCTGTGAAGAATTACTTCTGAAGCAATCCTTGAAAAAAAGTATACTTGAAGAAACTACTTCTCTCAAATAATTTTCCTTATTCATTTAAAGAAGTGGAAAAGGAGATCTTTTTAAAAATATGCAAAAAATAATCTTGAGGCAATGAAAATATGTCATTGAACTGAAATAGTGTACAGAAAATTGTGCATGGCACTTTTTGCTTCCCTGTTCCAGTTACATAGAAAAACTACTCTGGAGAAATAGTTCACCTTCATCTTAACTGGGAATAGGAAAGGTTTAATTTGCTTGGAGTTTTATTGGATGTTGAAACACAATGGCAGAGAATCAGGTAATGATAGTCAAAATTATTAAACAATTTCTCAAAAGCAATTAAGATGATCTTTGTTTTTACATTTTCCAAGCATTTTACATGAAACTGATGCTGTTACTGTAGAGGACTTTTCCTTTTTTTATATTCCCAGGATCCCTAGGGAATCCAATGACCAGGTGAGGAAGCAGGCATAGATGCTGTGAAAGCCACATAGTTCTATGACTCCTGGAACCAGTCTTCATCTTGACTATGGAAATTTCCGAAGCTAAAGTTAGAAAAGGTAATTTTACCTCGTAAGAATCACAGCAGATGTTGACCTATGGACTCTAAGAAATTCATATGATTGAGTTCAAATCTTCTGTGTATAAAACCATAGCTGTGAGTCAGTGGGGATTTTAAAAAGTAAACAAAATAAAAAAATAATTCATTTAGTTTTGCAGTAATGCTATGTTTCATATTTGTGAGATAATTCCCCTAAAATATATTTCCACATTATAATTTCTATAAATATATTGGCATATTATGACAAACTTTGACTAATAATGGTTGAATAAAAATATGAAAATAAAATATTTTTTCTCACCAAATTCCTATGAAAACAGCTGTAGGCATTGATGCCATGAAGCTTAACTCTTCATGAAAATACTCAATCTTCAGGAACAAGGGTGTCAGTGACAACTGTTCTTCTCAGGTCAATTTTCTTTAACAAAAGAAAATTGTAGGGGATATTTATTTCTTATCATATTCAATGCTATTTTTAAGTCCAATACTAAAACTCCCTCAATGCTACCAAAAACTCCCTATAGGATAAAGCTATTCTGCTGGGCATTGTTTATTATTCAGCTAATTCTTACTAATTAACCTATTGTAACTGGTCTTAAATAAGATTGCTTGCTTTCTAAAACCTAAAGTTCAGTTATACATAAATGTATTTACTCCATTGACATTCTTTAGATATTTTTAGCTGGAGTTGATTTACCATCCTTATCCATCTTTAATCAATAAACATACTATAATGTTTAGAAAAATATTTTATTAAAACATATATAATATATTAGTATGAATATTATTTACCATTATGACAATTGTCAAGTGTTCTCAAAGCATGTTCATATTAAAGCCAGCATTTACTAATTCAGATTCAGTCAATGGTGGAATAGATTTGTTTGCACCCTTCTCCCACTGAGAATAAATTTTATTGAAATATGATATTTCTTTTATGAATAGATTTCTCAAATATAAAAGCAACAAACTTAACATTGCTTACTATAATCAAATATCAGAAAATATTTAAAGCAATGAAAATACAAAAGATATAAAAAGAACAAATTGCATCAATCAAACTGATTACTGGTGAATACTGACAGCATTTTCATGCAATCATCTCCTTCCTTCTACCCATCCATGTCTTTCCAGTTATATATTCTATGTTATATATATCACATATATGTTAAAAACAAAGTGCTATGAATGTATATATACTTTCTTTAAAAACAAGTGACATATTTTCTAATCTCTTAACTTAAAAATTCATGGGCCTAATTGTGAGCACTAGAGTGCCACAAGAAAACCACAGAATCAACTAATTTGAGTGCATAGGGGCTCACCTACCAGAGAACGTGAATGGGACTGTGTAGTAAGAGGCGCGCGGTCTGCATTCCCGGTGCCTGGTTAGCTTATATCCGAAATAATTACACAGAAACTGTATTTATTTAATTACAGTCTGGCCCATTAGTTTTAGCCTCTTATTGGTTAACTCTTACATCTTGATTAACCTATTTCCATTAATGTGTATCTCCACTTGACTGTGGCTTACCGGCATGAGCCTAACTAGCGGTCGTCTTGGCCAGGAGAATCATGGCGGCTGTTACACTACCTTTTTTAGCGTTTTGTTCTGTCTATTCCACCCACCTAAGGGCTGCCCTATCAAAAGGCCAAGGTAGTCTCTTTTTTCAACCAATGTAAGCAATACAAATGAAGAAGCGCCTCCTACACCATATCCCCTTTTTCTGTTTAAACAAAAAAGAAAGGCTTTTACTTTAACATAGTAAAATTACATATAACAAAACAATTATCAAGCAAGAATTATAGTTACAATATTTAGATTTAACTTATCTTTTTATAACAGTGGAAAACTATTACTATAACTATCTATTCTTTAACTCCATCAAAGACTGCAGAAAGATAAAATATTACCTAAGTAAACAAGAAATAAGTAACTTTCAAACTCTAGAAATGACAGAGACATCTTGCTGCCTGTACAGTCACCCAAAGTTCCTCTGTACCATTGGGGCATCCATCTTTTGCCTATAGGTCCATAGTATCCAGTAGACATTTTTATGAAGTAGGAAAATTTAAGACAGTTTAGTCACTTTCTTCTGCTACGCCCATATTCCCAAATATTGTTTATAAATGTTCTTTAAATTTTAATTTAAAGGGGGAGATGATATAGATATGGATAATTTACATTGGTATAAATTTTACTTTATTGATATAAATTTAAGGTCAATTTTGTTATATATATGTATTTCTGATCTTGATTAAGGTATTGTGATTGTGTAGTTCATTTAAAAATATAATGTATGATTAGAAAATATAGGTTGTTAATAGATAATCATTGATATGGTCAAGCTTGTAGTCATGTTAGTTAGATTTTCTAGATATATAGAGGTATATTTCAGTTAGATAGACATTCTGCATATCTTTCAAAGACGACAAAATATGGCATTTATGTTTTAATAACTTAGGACATTTCATGACAATGAGACACGTCTGCTCCTGGCAACACCAGCTACTGCAAGAGGAATATGGGCATCAAAGAGGCTCCTTATGGAGTTGGTTTGCCATTTGGGCAAGAAAGTGCTCTTGCCTGGACTGTTGCATAAACTGGACACAAAGAACCTGCAGAGAGAGAACTGCTAAACTTGCCTAAAGGTGAGATGATCCTTCGGGGTTCCTCCTTCATAAAAGAGTCTGCGAGACATTCTGCAGGATACAAAAGAAAGTGAGTGAACTGTCTTTAAATTTTCTTGCTTCATGGAAAAGTCTACTGGATACTATGGGCCTATAGGCTAAAGATGGATGCCCCAACGGTATAGAGGAACTTTGGGTGACTGTACAGGCAACGAGATGTCTCTGTCATTTCTAGAGTTTTGAAAGTTGTTTACTTAGGTAATATTATATCCTTCTGGAGTCTTTGATGGAGTTAAAGAATGGATAGTTATAGTTTTCCATTGTTATAATAAAAGGTAAAATAGATCTAAATATGGTAACTGTAGTTCTTGCTTGATAACTGTTTTATTATATGTAATGTTACTATGTCAAAGTTAAAGCCTTCTTTTTTGTTTAAATAGAAAAAGGGGAAATGGTGTAGGAGGGTCTTCTGTATTTGTGTTACTTTCATTGGTTAAATAAAGAAAACTGCCTTGGCCTTTTGATAGGGCAGCCCTTAGGTGGGTGGAGTAGACAGAACGGAATGCTGTGAGAGAGCAGATGCCATGCTTCTCTGGCCCAAGATGGACACTGATTAGACTCATACCAGTAAGCCACAACTCAAGTGGCGATACACATTAATGGAGATGGACTAAAATAATATATGAGAGTTAGCCAATAAGGGGCTGGAGATAATGGGCCAGGCAGTATTTAAATGAGTATAGTTTCCGTGTAATTATTTCGGGTATAAGCTAGCCAGGCACTGAGCAACGGGAGCCGGGAGGCCACCGGGACCAAAAGCAGGCCCGTGCCTCTTACTACAATGTCTTGCAGACTCTTTTATGAAACAGGAACCCCAAAGGATCATCTCACCTTTGGGCAATTTAGCAGTCCTCTCTCTATGGGTTCTTTATGTCCAGTTTATGCAACAGTCCAGGCAAGAGCACTTTCTTGCCCAAATGGCTAAGGAGCCTCTTTGATGCCTATCTTTCCCTTGAAGTAGATTGGTGCTGCCAGGAGCAGATGTGTCTCATTGTCATGAAAAGCCCTAAGTTATTGAAACATTAAATGCCATATTCTGTTGTCTTTGAAAGATATGAAGAATGCCTATCTAACTAAATTATATCTCTATATATCTAGAAAATCTAACTAACATGACTACAAACTTAAGTATTATAGATGACTATCTGTTAACCTATATTTTTTAATTATACATTACATTTTTAAATGAACTATGCAATCACAATACCTTAATTAAGAGCAGAAATATAACAAGATTGACCTTAAATTTATATCAATAAGGCAAAATTTATACTAATGTAAATTATAATTGACATTACATAAGTCCCATCTAAATTAGTTATCCTCTCATTTAATGGTTTCATTTTCAAACTATCCAGCATATTATCATACAGAAACCTAAACCCTTCCATAGTAAATGTGTTTGCCATTTTAAATGTGAAAAAATACTCTCTCTTTTAACTAATTTCTCCCTTTAGGAATTCTCAATTGTCTTATCAAATCTGCTGACAATGTCAGTGAACTGTGATGTATATCACATCTGAGTGGAGAACACAAGTAATGAAGAGACTATGAGAACAACTGTGACTGCTGTGACTGCTAGCATGTAGCTATGAGTTGAGAGTGGTAGCCTAAGGAGAGGGGGTGTAGGGAAAACCCACAACCCACAGTGGAGAGGGAGAGAGAGAAAGAGAGATCTGAAAAACTGCGCACAGGATTGTGCAGAAAAAGCACATCTGATCTGCCTGCAGGCAGAGACAGCCAGTCTAGAACCAATAAGTCCTATGACACTTGGAGTCCAGGTGCCTATATAGTTTGGGCCTGTGAAGTTTGTTGCAGAGATGCTGCAACAACATTAATAAAAACTAAAACACACTTAGAAGCTTAGGGAAAAAAGAAAGGAAAACAGAGCCAGGCATGGTGGTGGCTCTGGCAGGAACCCCACATGCAGCTCCAGCCTGTGCTGGTGGCTGCAAAGCCACAGGTAAACAGCTTTTTCTTGAATTCATACTTTTAAGTTGAACATCAATATGTAGCGTGAGTTCTAATAGGACTTAATAATAAAATCCTGGAGTCAGAGATAGGGGAAAATGCTGAGAGATCAGGGACATAGAGTGAAACAACAGCCATCCTACCTACTTAACTTCCCAGTCAAAAAAATGACTGAGTTCCCGTCTCCTCCCACCTTATCACTTCCTCTCTCTGACCAGCTATATCACATCCTGTCTGTCTGTGCAGGCTTCCAGAACTCTATGTTTAGCTAGTTACTAGCTCTGCCTTCTTATCTTCAGTCAAGCTTTATTTATACAAACAAGATATCATCACATTCAAACTTCCAAATTAGAGGCCAATTAAAGTAAAATGAAATGTGTACTCCAAGGAGATTCCTCAGATGATATAATTGGTTTTCTCTCAAAACTTGAATCTGAACAAAAAACATGATATACATCATAGAAAAATATTTATATTATTAAATATATTATATGTGAATATGTGTATTAATTTTCTTTATGACAATTATAAAATTTTTCATAGTATTTGCTACTTTCAAACAACATTGTGAGAACTGAGCATCTAGCAAAAGGTTAGTAGACTATTTCACACCTGCTGCCATTGGAAATAATTTTTATTCGACCATATGATATATGTCTAATCATTTTTTAAATACGAAAGCAAAAAATTTACTGTGGTTCACTCAAATATGATATCTGAAAAACATTAAAAAATAAAAATGTGTAAAAAAATCACAAAAGAAACAAATCACTTTGATCTCCCTGTCCACTGGAAAATACAGGTAATATTTTCATGCATGCAACTCCTACCTTCTACGCATTTGTGTGTTTCCATATTTTATTATTATTATTATTATATACCATTAGAAACAAGATGAAATGCAACACAAAATTAGGAACTTGAAAAAGGAAAATAGGAAACATTGGAGAGGTTTGGTTCCCAGCACTCACAAAGTGGCTCACAAGCACTTGTAACTCCAATTCTAGGGAATGTAAAACCCTCTTCTGATGTCAAAGAACTCCTCATGTATATGAGGCATGTACATATGCATATGTACAGGCAAACTGACAAACACATAAAAATATTTAACCCAAGAATGAATTAAAAACCGTATATGCTGGTTGATAGGCTAATGTAAAAATATACCTTATGAAAGGAGTTTGAATATTGATAGCCTTCATGAAAGACAATGTTACTTTCAGAAGACATGAGTTATTAAACAAATGTTTCTGTGTTAGCCATGGGATGAACAAACTCTGTTCTTCATTGTCCTTGTGAGTTAGACAGTAAGCTCTTATTGCTGAAGACAGTACCCACTTTGATCACAGAAAATAAAACAATCATTCTTGAACTAACAGGGAAGCTTCCTCCCTGCTGGCTAGCTTTCTTCATGCAGGCATATGCTGTGAAGGCTACCGGGGAAGAAAGCCATTAATAATCTTAACAGGCTGTGAACCATTTAAACTATAATATACCTACCTTCTAGGAAAAATCTGCCCTCTGCTGCAATAGTGGAAAAGCTATGTAGGGTAAACAACTCCTTTCTCATTTGATTTTATACCTACTCCATAAAGGAATTATCTGGCACGTTAACTATGACAAGAGCATATGACTAGGAAGGTCATTGACAGTCTGGTGGAACCTACTAATGATTGCATTTGGGAAACAGGTGTGGCGAAAATTATCCTGTTTATATTCACATACATAAGTGCTACTCTCAACCTTGGTGAGAAAAATTTCAGTTTGCAGTTAGCAACACTTAAGACAGATACGTTTAAATAGTCAATGCTCAGGGAAAACATGACTGTTAAGTTCTCTCAGCCTTAAATGCAATACTTAAATCCTCCCTCCTTAGCTCAGGGAGCATTGCAGAAAGAGGGGCCAAAAGAATATAAGAGCCAGGTCTTGGCCCTGCCTCAAAGCAATTTGCTAGACTTTGTTGACTCCCCATGGGAAGCCTTACCCTCTGAGGAGTGGATGGGGGTAAAATGGAGGGGGTGTAGAAGGGAGGTAAAGGAGAGGGAGAGGAGGAGAGGAGGGAGTGGGAAATTGATGTGGCATGTAAAATGAGAAAAGATATTTTCTAAATAAATTTTTTTAATTATAAGGATAAAAGAATATAAGAGCCAAAGAATGGAAGGAGTGATGTAAATAGTCATCTTCTGAACATGACATAGCTACTGCATGCATGAATAAACAAATAGTGGCTATTCACACAAAACCTACATGGCACTGCATGCATCAACTCCTTGATAAATGGAGAAATAGATCATGTGACCTCACTCCAATAGGAAGTACAGGCATTTTAATGTTGCAGGGGAAATACAGTCATATTCTCCAGTAACATAGCCACTCATATACTGTTATCATTCAAATAACCTCTGATTTATTCTCCTAATTAAATTCAGTACTCTATTCCTCACAAAATGCCAGGAAAGTAGGGCATGAACTTGGGAAGAAGAAGATATTTGGTGAGAAATGAAGAGAATAGGAGAGGATGATGAAAGGGATTTTGAACACAGAACATTATGCCTTAAATTTGTGGAATTATAAAAGAAAAAAAGAAATGCTGATGTGACATAGAGCAAAAGGAACCATGATGATCATTTTGAGAGGCTCTAAACTTGTTCAACAACCAGGGAAGCCATACACAGGTTTCTCAAACAGCTAAAAGAAAGAAAGAAAGAAAGAAAGAAAGAAAGAAAGAAAGAAAGAAAGAAAGAAAGAAAGAAAGAAAGAAAGAAAGAAAGAAAGATCATGAGACCCAGCTCTACCATCCCTGTGAATGTAACTCTATACTTTTTGATACAGATACCAGAAAACCACGATCATTGCTGCTCTGTACAAAATAGCTGGGAAACAGTATCAATCAAGACAGTCAAAAAATTATGCATGGAAAACTAACATGTGATATAGATAGATAGATAGATAGATAGATAGATAGATAGATAGATAGATACATAGATACATAGATAGATACATAGATACATAGATACATAGATAGATAATTTCAGTTCCGTTCATCCATAAGAAAAATGAAATATGGAAATTATAGGAAAATGGGTAGAACTAAAAATATTATAGCAAGTGCTGTAACTCAGTTACACAAACTCTGCGTGTTACTCCTCACTAATGATCTTATTTTTGAGAATTTTTTTATTTGTGTGATTAAGGTTGAGAGAGTAGCTTTATAAGACAGAAAACAAGAGAGGAGCCACAGAATGTGGGGATATTGGGTGAAGTCTTGGTGAGGACAGAAAACACAAACAGTATGAAAATAGAAAATACCAGGAGTGGGAAGGTACAAATGGGGATGGGGAAGTGGGGATAGGGAAAGTGAAGGTTGTGGGAGAGAAAACCAAAACTATTGGTGCATGAAAAAGCTACATAGAAACCTGGTGTTTAAGGTAACTAGGAAAGAAGGTATTCAGAGAGAAAGGAATGGGGGGAAAGGGGATGGTGGGATGAATGAAATATATTGTGTGTGTGTGTGTGTGTGTGTGTGTGTGTGTGTGTGTACTAAAGATTAAAAAGAGTTATAGAAAATAGCAATGTAAGGCAAGTAGTTTTTACTAAAAGGCAAAGCCAACAACTGTCAAGTGAAGAAAAGTGCAAAACATTCATTTGTCTGATGTTGAGTATTTAGAGTGGAATATTCAGGGTTGCTGCCAGTATTGTTCTTATTAAGACTCCATCAAATACAGTGTGTTGTGTGTAATACTCAGTTATTATAAAAAATAAAAATATCCCTATTGTATACAGATTATATAATCACATTTCAGGAAATCAGAGAGAAGTAATTAAGATGATTTGAAATAATAAATGTTAGTTGAGTAAATAAAGAAAACTACCACTTTGAATGCTGGCTAACAATATTAACAATTTAGGTAATGAAAATAAAAGAAATTTGAATCGAGGCACTCTGACGTGTTGATCAATTCTGATACCAGAATCCATGGGTGTTTAAGGAAAATATCATTGTCAAGTTCATGATAACTCTCCGTAAGTTAACTGTGGAGATCCCAAATGATCCCAAAGCAATAGAGGTTGCTGCATTTTTCTCTTAGCTGTCTACCAAATTACATGGCAATACTCTGTTAAGGAAAGCACTAGACACTTGATCCAGAACAGGGAGCCGACAGACTGGAACCAAGCTAGAAATTGTCTGTCTGCTGAGTAGCCCTAGCCCTCAGAGTACCAGAAGGTGATACTGAGCCTACAGGGGAGAACACTCATTAGGGGCCCTGAGGCCTGCCAGGCAGCTTGTGCCCACTGATATAGTGATAGCTAATTCCTTTCTGATTGGATCTTATACAGATTCCAAGGAAGGAAATGTATACCTGGTAATACAAACATGAACAAAAGCGCCTGGCTGGCTAGGGAGAGTCACAAATCCTCTGGGTTAAGATTTACTACTTTTTATTGTACTAAATGAACATGTGGTCAAATTGCATTCTAAATAGGTATATTATTAGCCATAGACTAATACAGCTTTCAACTTTTATCAAAGAAGCTTCTGATTCTGGAGGACTAAGACTAATGATTAATGTAGAGATTCAAAACATAGCTTTTGACTGTGAGAAGATGTAGATGATAGAAAAAATGGAGGCAAAAGACAGAGGAGTGGAAATGGTATAAATATTGTATTCATAAATGAAATTTCAAAACAACACACTTTTAAAAACCTGGTCACAATGCTGAAAATAAGGAATTCTAGAGTCATCAGTCCTGAATCAGAGAACTACAACCCTGATATAAGGCCTATGGAACAAGATGGAAGAGAGGGCAGAAGAAATATAAAAGCCAGAGGAAGAAGAGGAGTTCTGTGAAACACTATCACTGTATTCATCATGGCCATGGCAATTATAAACAGACAGCTGTGGGGAAGGCCTGCATAAACTAAGACATAAGAGTATGGGAGGGGCACTACTTGGCAGTAAGAAGAGAATAGCAGGTGTATGAGGGAGGATAAGAGGGGACAGTAGGTGATACAATCATGTACAACACATTCATGTATAAAACAAAAAATAATCAATAAATGAAAAATAGAAGTTGAATCCATACATATGGAGATTGCTTTCAATAACATACAAACACATGTATTAGGAGAAAAGAATTTATTGATCTTATGAAGATAATAATTTGAAAATAATTCATGTTCTCCTTTGAATGTGAGTTCAAAAACAATTTATACGTTATCTTTCTTTAAAAGACCACTGTTTTATAATAACAATAATAATAATAATATAGGAATTTTGTCTACATTTTATTGCTTTACTTAACAATATGTAAAAAAAATCCTTATTATGTGCAAAGTACAAGGCCAGACATTATAATGAGCTTTAAAAGACAGAATCTGGTGATAGGAAACACCTTGAAGTTTTCAGAGAAGATCATCATTTTGTGAGTTTTCTCAAGGCACCTAAAACTTCTTTGTTTCTAAGGCTATAAATAAAGGGGTTCAGCAGAGGAATAATAATGGTGTAGAATAATGAATACATTTTACCCTGAGAACTGTGTGTGTCAGATCCAGAGAGCACATATATGACAAAGAGGGTGCCATAGAACAAAGACACAGACACCAGATGGGCACTGCACGTGGAGAAGGCTTTGCGTCTGCCCTTCTCAGACTTTGTTTTCAGGAAGACGAAAAGCACATGGATATAAGAAACTATAATGCTCATAAAAGTACTTGCTTGTATAAAGATAACAAAAATGAAAATGACCAATGCATTAATGGATGGGTCAGTGCAAGAAATTGAATAGAGTGGCAAGATCTCACAGTAAAAATGGTCTATTATATTAGAACTACAAAACGTTAACCTAAATAACAATCCTACATGAAGTAAGGCATGGAGAAGTCCAATTAGATATGACACACATATGAACTGAACACAGAGTCTATTGGACATTACAACTACATAGTGCAGAGGGTTGCATATGGCTACATAGCAGTCATAGGCCATCGCTACCAGGAGGTAACATTCTGCAGTCGCGCTTGAGCAAAAAAAAATAAAATTGGGAAAAACACTCCCCTAGGGATATCATGTCATTCTTATTTATAAATTTTATAAGCATTTTTGGAGTCACAGAGGATGAAGTACAGGCATCAGAAAAGGCTAAATTTCCAAGGAAAAGGTACATGGGAGTATGAAGATGTGGGTCCTTCCAGATGAGAAAGATTAAGCCAAGGTTGCCCACCATGGTGATGACATAGATGGAGAAGAACACCAGGAACAGGGGGATTTGCAGCTCTGAACGATCTGTTACTCCTCTGAGGACAAACTCAGTCAGCAGGGTCCTATTTCCTTCCATCACACCCGCTCAGGATTCTCACTGCAAAGAGGGAGATTTTTTTTAAATGTGACTAAGACTCAGTAAGAATAAGATCATACTGAGACAACATTCATGTGATTCAGGTATTCCACAGTCAATAGATAGGAAGGTGTCATGTTTCTGCTTTTTAACCATGCTGGAAACAGAAAATACTTTCTGAACAGTTTTAATGTATAAATTTTCCGTATCCAATTATCTGAAAAATAAAGAATGAATCGATAGACATTAATTTACCTGGTCTCAGGCATACCCAAATAAATTATAAATTGTGTGTACATGTGTGTGTGAAAGAGAGAGAAAGACAGACAGAGAGAGAGAGATTGTATACAGAATTTAGAATGAAAAATACATAATATATTTTATATGAAATTGTCATTTTTGATTGTTTGTTTGTTTTTGTTTATCGAGACAGGGTTTATCTGTGTAGCCCAGGCTGCCCTGTTGCTAATATGCAGGGTAAGCTAGCCTCAAACTCAGATCAACCTGTCTTCAGAGTGCTGGGATTAAAGGCAAATGCTACCAAGTGAGGCTTATAATAAAATGTCTTTCGGAGACACAAATTCAGTTTGAAAAGTCATTTACAGTTTCCCCCCAAAATAATTACACTTTTTAATAAATAATTATTATACAAAATTGTTTATATAATGTCATTTCTATTCTGTTGTATTATGTACTTTGAAAGTACATCTCACATTTTCTCCCTCTTTTCTAATCTTTCTTCTTTCAGATAATATATTATCTAATTTTGTATATGCACATATATTTTTAAAAGTTTCATATGGTAAGGATACTAATGTATCTTTGGTATTCCTTATGTTCATAATTATTTCATCTTAATATATTAACAGTCAAGTAATAAGATAGCAATTTAAAATCTTACTTCTGTTATTTTCCTGTTCCTTACACCATCATAGCTTTCTAGTAGACCTTTCTATTTTTCTCTCAACAAAATTATGGGAAAAAACAGTAAGTTCCTTTCAATTTCATGAGTGAGATTTTTCAAAGTGAAGGCAGAATATAAAATATTACAAAAGAAACAACAGTAGAAAGGCTAATATTTCCACAGTTGTATTCAATTTAAGTGCTGAAGTTTGAGTTGCTTACAAAGAAAAACAGTGAGATTGAAAGAAATAGAGGGCATGGGAAAATGGCCGAGTGGTTAAGATCACTAGCTGCTGTTCCAAAGATCTTAGTTCAGTTCTGAGCACACTCATGGTGACTCACAACCATATGTAAGTCCAGTTCCTTAGGAGCTAAAAATCTCCTCAGACCTCTGAGGGCAGAGGGCACACACGAAGTGCACATACATCAAGTAGAGAAAACATCCAAGAAGACACAAAAACAATAAGTTAAATTTATTTTTTAAAAAGAAAATCATAAGATCAAAATTCAAAAACAAATTATTATTAATAATTTTATATATATATATATTGAAGAAAAACAAGGTCAACATGTATTCATGTGTTCAATAAGTCAGGGAATTAAGCTATATCCAGTAGAAGCCAAGCAGAAAGAAAATGAAGACACCATAATCGCATTTCATTTCTGTAATGACAAAATATACAGAATCCTGTACATAATGCTGTGTAAATACAACACTGCACTGGTAAACTATACAGGAACAGGCCAACTGTAAACAACAGGCATGCACAAGTAAACAATAGACTGACATGGGTTGTTACCAGACTAGACTACTAGGTATAGATTTGTACCAATACTTTTTTTCATTTTTTACCTTACCATTTTCTTATGAACTTAACTAAAGACATCATGTTCATATCTGTGGTCTTCTGAGGGTAATTTTTCCAAGATCCATTGTTACAAACCAAAAGAAAGATGGAGAACTATTACAGAAGTAAAGAACAATCACCTCGATTAAGAATAATTTTAAAGAAGTAAAAACATGGAGGACTTGATCATTACATAGAATGTTATCAGGGCCTTTGTTTCACTCACTTTGTTTCCAATCCTGGGAAGTGTTGCCTTCTCGCTCCTTACTGGGAAAAGAGAAAAAAAACTGTTTGTAGTCTTGTTAGGCTTGTAAAGACATTAAAGAATCAAACATCTGATCTTCAAAAATTGTAAGATTATAATCTTATAATTGCTACCTGCCAAAATTTTACTAATATAACTGATGTACCAGTATGTTGGACCCTTCCTTTCTTCATACTTCCAGGAATACTATGTGAACCAAGCACCAGGTGATGAAGCAGGCAGATGACTGCCTAGATGTTACACACCTCTGAGTGACTTAACTTGGATTCCAGAATATTGTTAAAATAAATTAATTAAGCATACAGAACTCAAATTTTCAGAACCAGTGAGTCTCAGTTCCACCTTTGACTTACTATTATTCATATACACATTTATAAAGTTTGGTTTAAGATTCACCACAGTGTATGATGTTTTCTATAATGCCATAGCCCTCAGTAGTCAAAAAAACTCAACTCCCCAATATTATTAATAAGAAGCATAGCATAGCGGTTACCTGCAAGGACTTCACAAAACTTCATGATGGAGAACAAATCTTTGGTCCACAAACAGGTACCTGTGAGTCCATAGAGATTTAGCTCTTTCAGCTGGAACTGCTTTGTGTTCTATTTGTTGGATAAATCCCCTAAAATGATATTTCCACATATAATGTTAAATATGTTTGGAAAAGCCTTCATATTTGATACAGGCATCATTTAACTTTTTTAAAAGAAAGTAAAATAAAATATTCTCTCTTACCTATGGATGTAAGAAAAAATCCTCATGAAAAATACTTTAAGTGAAGGCACAAGGATATCAAGAATTGTTCTTTCTATGTGAATTTTTCTTAAAAAGCATAGTTTGGAGGCAATGACACTTATTTCTTCCCATCTTCAATCCTGTTTGTAAGATAAACACTGAAACTCCCTAAATGCTGACAAAAACTCCCAGTAGGATAAATACAATCTGCTGGGCATTGTTCACTAATCAGCAGATCGAAACTAATAACGCTATTGTAATTGTCTTTATATGCTCTATTTTTTCAAACACTAAAGATAAAGGTCAATTTTAAGTCAGATGAAATGTTTAATACATCCACATTCTTTAAATGATATTTTTTAAAATGCTATCTAAGTTTACTTCTAAGCAACAATCATGCTATCTACATTGGAAAAATATTTCCTTTTTTTCACTTTGATGTGGGATGCCCTTCTGTATATGAATTCCTTTTATTGAATGATAAATAAAGTGTAAAAGAGGGCCGGCTTGTTGGGGTTTATGTCCTGACTGGTCCCCACAGCTGTTTAGCCCCAAAGAATCACACAGAGAGTCTACATTAGGTTATAAACTGATTGGCCCATTAGCTCAGGCCTCCCATTAGCTCTTGAAGCTTATATTAACCCATTATCCCTATCTATGTTAGCCACATGGCTCAGTACCTTTCTCAGCAGGGCAGATCACATCCTGCTTCTTTGGTGGCCCAGGCAGGAGTGCCGAGAGAGCTTCCTGCTTCCCAGAATTCTCCTAGTCTAATAGCCCTGCCTCTACTTCCTGTCTGGTTGACCCACCTATACATCCTGGCTAATGGCCAATCAGCATTTATTTAAATCATGATTGACAGAATACAGACAATTCTCCCACACCAATAAAGCTGTTTTGGCTGATGGCTTAGCAGAGTAAAGCCAGGCAGGAAATCTGAAAAGAGATATAGAGAGAGTAAGCAGAGTCACAGAGAATCTATCTATCTTCCAAAGGAGACAGATGCCAAAACCTTACTGGCATGTCACAGCCTTGTGGTGATACATATATTAATAGAAATGTGGTAATTTAAGATGTAACAGCTAGCTAGAAATATGCCTAAGACATCGTCCAAATCGTGTGTAATTAATATAGTTTCTGTGTGTGTATTTATGTCTGAGTGGCCAGAAAACAAAATGCTGTCTCCATCTACAAAATGATGCCCACCATCCAGGGCATGTATTCACATAAGACCTAAAAAAAAAATTAAGCTTAAAAAATAAGAGGGCTTCTAGACCCACGAAAATACAAGTCAATTGGAGCTTCTTGGTAGCTGCAAATTTTCAGAAAGATTCTTTGCTGACAGCACACAGAGGTGTGGCTCCTCTAAGGGAAGGCTTCCTGACAAAGGCTTAACAGCAAAACCTGCTTGGTTTCTTTAAGAAATAGCTTCCTTGAGAAAGCCTGTCTTGAAAATCCAAGAAAAAAGAAAGAAAGAAAGAAAGAAAGAAAGAAAGAAAGAAAGAAAGAAAGGAAGGAAGAAAGGAAGAAAAGAAGAAAAGAAATGGCTTCCTAATTTGTGCTGGTGGCAAGAATGGCTCTGGTTCTTTTGGGAGGTCCAGCTTGAATGGGTTTTGTGGGCAGTGTGCTACAAGTTACTTAATGGCAGCATAGGCCAACTGCTTCCCAGAGTTGGGGTGGTAAACATGGCTCCCACAGCTGGTGGTAAATGGACCTCTGTCATGTTGGAAAGCCATGAAGGGTGGAACCAACAGCTAAAGCACTCTGTTTCTACCCAGGTTTACTTAACAGTTTAAAGCAGTGATCACAAAAGAATTAGAGATATACATTAAAGACAGATTTAGACAAAAATAAACCTCTATATGAGTCATAATGTGTTTAAAAATATAAATAGGCTTGGAAGAGAGAGGAAAAAGAGTATAGACAATTACAGAAAAAATAGTTTTAAAAAATAAAACAAAGTCTGTAAAAAGACAGTAAAAGTAATATAAAAGAATACAAGCAATTATAGATTAAAGGAGTAAAGATAATAAAATAAATATTAAAAAGTAATAGAGTTAAAAAATAAGCTTCATAAAGATGGAAATACACAGTGTCTAGATTATATATATTATTATGCTTTCTTTGAATTTCTTTAATGCAGAGAAACATTTTATTCTGTTGACTGCTAAGTTAAACCAATATATATGTATTTTAAAGGTATATTGATTCCAAAAGTTGAGTCTAAGAATATGTTACTTTGGAAAAGAGGTTCTGCTTTTGTTTCCACAGAAGAAGAGAACCTGTGGATTCCTTCCAGACTAATGTGGTTTGATGGAACCTCCCTCAAAAGTCTCTGTAAACCCTAAAAATACTTAATCCAACAAGCAGCAGAAAGCAGTTGGGTAAAAACAATGTCCAAATTCCCAAAATTATTGTCTATAAATATTTGTTTTCATTTTAAAAGGGTTGGTTATAAATGGGCAATAAACATAGGAAGGATATGATATATAAATTAATACTTTACATTGGTATGAATTCTGGTCTATTGATACAAATTTAAGGTCAATTTTGTTATACTGTTCATATGTATTTCTGCTGTCGTTTAAGGTATTATGTGTATATATAGCTCATTTAAAAATGTAAAGTATAATAAAAAATTACAAATTAATAGACAGTCATTTATATTAGTCAAACTAGTAGTCATGTTAGTTAGGTTTTCTAGATATATAGAGAAATATTGCAGTTAGATAGATCATCTTCAACACTTCAAAGACCTACAAAATGTGGCATTTAAAATGTTTTAAAACTTCAACTTTTCTCAACAGTGAAACATGTCTGCTTCTGGCAGCACCCATCTATTTCAAGAGGATGATGGGCATCAAAGAGGTTCCTTCTGGAGTTTGGTAGCCTTTTGGGCAAGTAACTGCTCTTGCCTGGACTACTTGATGGTATGCTGTATAAACTGGACATGGAGGGCCCACAAAAAAGTGAATGATAAAATCTCCAAAAGACAAAATGCTCTGTTAGGGTTTCTGATTCATAAAATAGTCTGCTAGACATTCTGCAGGACACAGAAAAAAGTGACTGACAAACTGCCAATATAGGCAAAATAGTCAACCAAATTTCCTGCTCCATGAAAAAGTCTGCCAGATATTATGGGCTTATGGGCTAAAGATGGATGCCCCAATGTTACAAAAGAACTTTGGGATTGGGACTGGGAATCCCTGGGCGAGGAAGGTGCCCAACCAGCTTCAGCAGATTCATCCAGACCCCAGTAAGCGAGTGTCAGCCCATCCCCGAAGCTTTTTGTCCACTTAGGGCCCCCTCTACTGGCTTTGCTGCTTATCCCAACCCTGCTAGCCCCCGGGTATCCCTTTTCACCTGTGTGGTCCAAGCTGCGCCCAATCTCAGCCTATCCGGGCTGAGGCCTTGGGGGAAGGGTGAGCCCACTGCTAAAGGGCCTCACTTTGTCCCAAGGAGCCAAGCAGAGCGGGCAACTCTCAGCAAGCCCGCCCTTGGGACTGGGAATCCCTGTGCGAGGAAGGTGCCCAACCAGCTTCAGCAGATTCATCTGGACCCCACTGCACCCGAACTCAGCCTACGCAGACTGAGGCCTTGGAGGAAGGGTGAGCCCACTGCTAGAGGGCCCCCCTTTTGTCCCACGGAGCTAAGCGGAGCAGAGCAGGCAACTCTCAGTAAGCCCACACTTGGGACTGGGAATCCCTGGGCGAGGAAGGAGCCCAACCAGCTTCGGCAGATTCATCCGGACCCCAGAAGAGATGGGCAGGCACCAATCAAAGAATTCATCCAACAACCTGAAAAGCAACATGATAACACCAGAATCCAGCGATTATGGAACAGGAAAACCCGAGCAACCTATCCCAGCAGAAGTAGAAGAAATTGACTTTAAACATAACTTTATGAAAGTTATAGAGACCTTCTTCTCAGCATCTCATGAAACCTCGAAAATTAATCACATACTTGGTAACAAAGTAAACATCCACAGATACAAAAAAGTTGGAGTAACCACCTGTGTCTTGTCGGATCACCATGGAGTAAAGTTAGAATGTAACAACAATTCCACCAACAAAAAGCCTGCAAACACATGGAAACTGAACAGTCAACTACTGAACCACTCCTGGGTCAAGGAAGAAATAAAGAAAGAAATTAAAGTCTTCCTTGAATTCAACGAAAATAAAGAAACAACATACACGAACCTATGGGACACTATGAAAGCAGTGCTAAGAGGAAAGTTCATAGCACTTAGTGCCCACATAAAGAAAATGGAGAAAGCACACATTAGTGACTTAACAGCACACCTGAAAGCTCTAGAAAAAAAAAAGAAGCAAACTCACCCAGGAGGAGTAGAAGACTGGAAATAACCAAACTGAGGGCTGAAATCAACAAAATAGAGACACAGAAAACAATCCAAAGAATCAATGAAACGAAGAGCTGGTTCCTTGAGAAAATCAACAAAATCGACAAACACTTATCCAAACTAATCAAAAGGCAGAGAGAGAACACTCAAATTAACAAGATCAGAAATGAAAAGGGGGACATCATAACAGACACTGAGGAAATTCAAAGAATCATTAGGTCTTACTGTGAAAGCCTGTATGCCACAAAATTGGAAAATGTAAAAGAAATGGACAGTTTTTTAGATAAATACCACATACCGAAATTAAATCAAGTCCAGGTGAACAGTTTAAATAGACCTATAAGTTGCGAGGAAATAGAAGCTGTCATCAAAAACCTCCCAACCAAAAAAAGCCCAGGACCAGATGGTTTTAATGCAGAATTCTACCAGAACTTCCAAGAAGAGCTAATACCCATACTCCTTAAGGTGTTTCACATAATAGAAACAGAAGGGTCATTGCCAAACTCATTTTATGAAGCTACAATTACCCTGATACCAAAACCACACAGGGACACAACCAAGAAAGAGAATTATAGACCAATCTCACTTATGAACATTGATGCAAAAATTCTCAACAAAGTAGTGGCAAACAGAATACAAGAACACATCAAAAAAATCATCCATTATGATCAAGTAGGCTTCATCCCAGAGATGCAGGGCTGGTTCAACATATGAAAATCTATCAATGTAATCCATCATATAAATAAACTGACAGAAAAAAAAAACATATGATCATTTCATTAGATGCTGAAAAAGCATTTGACAAAATTCAACACCCCTTTATGATAAAGGTCTTGGAGAGATTAGGGATACAAGGATCATATCTAAGTATAATAAAAGCAATATATAGCAAGCTGACAGCTAACATCAAATTAAACGGAGAGAAGCTCAAAGCGATTCAACTAAAATCAGGAACAAGACAAGGCTGTCCACTGTCACCATACCTCTTTAATATAGTGTTTGAAGTCCTAGCAATAGCTATAAGACAAAATAAGGAGATCATGGGGATTCGAATTGGAAAGGAAGAAGCCAAACTTTCGTTATTTGCAGATGATATGATAGTGTACACAAGTGACCCCAAAATCTCTACCAAATAACTTCTACAGATGATAAATACCTTCAGTGAAGTGGCAGGATACAAAATTAACTCAAAAAAATCAGTAGCCTTCCTATACACAAAGGATAAAGAAACGGAGAGGGAAATCAGAGAAACATCACCTTTCACAATAGCCACAAATAGCATAAAGTATCTTGGGGTAACACTAACCAAGGAAGTGAAAGATCTATTTGACAGGAACTTTAAGACCTTGAAGAAAGACATCGAGGAGGACACCAGAAAATGGAAGGATCTCCCATGCTCCTGGATTGGAAGGATCAATATAGTAAAAATGG
>PVIU01015335.1:0-48783 GCA_004026605.1 Ondatra zibethicus | reverse complement strand
GCCAGTAGAGCAGTTTGGGTCTCCCACCATTCAACTGCACTGAAACATTTTCCAGGAACAGTTCACTTGGCACTTGTGGAAAGCTTCTTAAGTGAATTGAGCATGGGGAGTGGGGGGGGGAGCGGGAGGGGAGTGGGGGGTAGCTGCAATGTTTAGTCTTTGACATTGTAGTTCTAGAGGTCTGGGAGCACTGAAGGGGCTACTGTACTTTAAAGGGGCTCTTTTATCTTGGAGTTTATATGTGTATATGTATTTTTTTCTTTGTAAATTTTATTTTATTATAAAATCCCTGCCTCCTTTCCCTCCAGTAATTTCCTCAGAAACCTTGGGCCTGCTTTTAATATCAGTTTCAGATAGTGAGATTTATTCTGTTCTACGCATTATCAAAAACTTTGTGTTTGAACAGGAGAGAAGCCAGCACAGTGGCTCATGTTGTCAGCCCAGCTACTGGAAAGGTTAAGGAAAGGGGCCACTTGAACCCAGTAGTTCAAGGTCAACCAGATAACAAGAATGGACCTGTTCCACTCACTCCCCCCCAAAAAAAAATGGAAGGGAGAAAAGAGGAAAGGAAGGGAAGAAAAAAATAAGAAAGAAAATGTTCAGATTTCCTCCTTCATTAGCCTCTATTAGTTGGACAAGTTAATCTCTAAACCTTCTTTGTGCATTTGTGTGTGTGGTGTGGGATGTGTGTGTGTATGTGTGTGTGTATGTGTGTGTGACTGGGATTTAAAGCAAGCTCCACAGCAGAGCTATAAACTATCATATTTTTTTAAAAATACTTTTACTTTTTAAAAATAATCATACTATGTATTTTATTCACAGTCTTTGCAGTCTACCCACTCTTCCCAGATTTTTTCTCCATAACCATTAATTTCATATTCTTTCACCTGTAAGGAAAAAACAAATGAAAACCAACCAGTCAAACAAACAAAAGCACACACACACTCTAAATGAAATGAAAAACAAACCCCCTAAACAAAACAACCCCATGGAGTCCATTTTGTGTCCACAACTGTTCCTGTCACTCCTGTCGAGGGGTGTGATTGACACACCCAGTGCCACTCCATTGAAGAAATCTGATTTCCCCCTCTCCCAGCTGGGATCAATTGTAAATAGCTTCTTGGCTATGAGTTGAACTTGGTGCTCACTTGGAACTTATCAAGGTCTTTTGCATTGCTCTTCCAGTCTCTGTGAGTTTGTGGTGGGGGAGGGAGGGAGAGTGAGGGGGGGAGAGAGGGAAGGTAGGAGGGACGGAGTGCTCAAGCTGGTGCTTGAGAAGGCAAGAAACTTGGGATATCTCCAGATCCATCTAATGCGGATCCGTCTAATGCGTGTGCAGAAATCAAGCTCTGCAAGGGCTAGAAGTGTTCTTAACCTCTGAGCTGTGCCCCAGCGCCTCTAAACATCCATTTTGTTGTTGTTTGTTTTTTAGTCTACAAAATGGATGGCAACATGCCCCATCCATATTACTATGCTGATTAAATGGAGCCTGCTTACTTGGGCTCTTGGTGACTGGGGAGGACCTGGTGAGAGTTCTAGGCATTTCTTCAGTTCCCTTCAGTTACAGGACAAGACTGGATTGCAAAATGGGGGGCAGGGGTATCTACTTGGGTAAGGTGTCTGTTTGTGTCAAGTGTTAAGTGGCTCCTGGGGGACAGACAGGGCTGGAGCCCTTCCTACACAGCCAGTCCCAGCAAAGGGGTGGTTCTGGGCTAGTAGTGACTTGAGTTGGAAACTTGCCTCACCCTGGGGATCCCCAAGGCAACCCTTACCGAAAAGGAGATGTCTGAGAGGAAGGAACTGAAAGGGGGTTCCTAGAGATCTTGCCTGCAGCTGAGGGTCACTTTGTTATCCAAGAGAAGGCCACACAAACCCCTAGAGAAGAGCCTTCAATCTGATTTTTGAGAAATCAGCCCAATACGTGCAGCCCAGTGGACGAGTGGTAGAGAACTCACCTTGTACTTCCAAGGTCCTGGGTTCCATCCCCAGCACCAGGTGGTGGGAAGTGGCTCCTTTTTTTGGGGGGGTGACTCTCATGAACAGGGGAAACATCATTAGGCACACCTCGCTTTATGAAGAAGTGATGGTTTCTGCTTGGTTCCTACAAATCTATAATTTTTTATCTGTGCAGGGAGTGGACCACTGCCTCTCCTACCTAACATGAGGACTCTCTGCACAAGGGTCTCAGGATGAGAGCAAGTTGGCAGTCGTCCGTCCCCCCCACCCAGGTGTATTTTCCTTTCAAGTTTTGGTTTGCATCGCAGAAGAAGGTAATTCCCAGTCTAGAAAACCATAGGAACAGTAGGGAGGGGTAGGGACCAAGATGGAGATGACAAAGGAGGCAGAGCCTGCAGGAGCCAAAGGTGACAGGAAGAGCATCCTCCCTCCATCCCTAAATGCACCCTCCCCCACCGCTATGCCTACAAGGGATGGGAACCGCCTTTCCAGGTCTCCTCCTTGAGCTGCAGGGCCTGAGCTGATCTCAGAAATAAGAAACTGGGAGAGCTGGCCATTCTGATAGGGCCTGGCCTTCCAGAGCAGTCACTTTGAGAGGAGGTGGCACTGTGACCAACCTTTGCCTCCCTGAGACCTGATGGACAGGGAGCTGGGACAGAAAAAAGTGTCCTGAACATGGAGGCTTCTCTATTCCTGTCCCATTTTACCGAAGTGTTTTGACTCTACAGCCAGAGCAACACCTAAGGACACTTGTGTTCTTCCTTGCTTCTTCTGTCCCAACTCTTAAGAGCTCAGAGCTGGCCAGAACCATAGAAGTAGCCACTGGTTTTCTGTGATCTATGATCTAGGATCTACTCTTTTCCTTTCTTTCTTTCTTTCTTTCTTTCTTTCTTTCTTTCTTTCTTTCTTTCTTTCTTTCTTTTTTTGAGACAGGGTTTCTCTTTAGCTTTTGGAGCCTGTCCTGGAACTAGCTTTTGTAGACCAGGCTAGCCTCGAACTCACAGAGATCCACCTGCCTCTGCCTCCCGAGTGCTGGGATTAAAGGCTTGCGCCACCACTGCCCGGCTGATCTACTCTTTTCTCCTTGGACGAGGCAGCTAGCTCCCCCTCTCCTTTCGAGGCACTTGCTACCCAGCCACAAGATCATTCTCCCAACTATCAAGTTCCTGTAGCTGAGGACTCTGGAGAGTCCTCTTAGTCAAGAGAGGGAGGAGAGGGGAGTTCTACATATTCCTTAGTCAGTGAGAGCCTTAATGAATAATTTCCCAGAAACTTTCTATCCATCTAAACGTCTAGTTCCTTATTCCCTGAAGCCATTATTTCCTGCTCTAGAGCCCAGGACCAGACTCTCCAGCCAAGCTCCACCTCCCCCTAGTCGGTTAAGGGAAAAGACATTTAGGGTCCTGAGGAGTGCTTTCTGATAGCAGTGGGCAGCAGTGCCTGAAATCATTTCCAATCTAGACTAAAGAGGGAGGGGGGAAATACGTGTGACTTTCTAATTAAAAGTGACGAATGAATGTTTCACCTGTTTCCAGAGAACTCTGAGGACAAACTCCACAGGATTTAGAAGGGGGAGATGCACCAGGTTAAGCTCAAGATGGCTCAAAGAGAAGGCAGGCTAAGAACTCTGTTCCAATTCCAATTTCTCTTTGGATGAAAGAGTCTGTGGGTATGCCTGGGCCTGAACACCGGCTTATGAACTATGCATACTTCATCCAGCCAGGCCACAGTCAGTCAGCCAGACTCCTCTAGACTTGAGTGTCAGCATCTGAAGCAAATGGCTGGGCCAGAATCCTGGAGAACTGAATAGAATGGACTTTCCCCCAGGTCAGGGTTCACAGGGCAGTAACCAGGAACTGCCCAATATTCATATCAAGCTGGGACTGAGGTTCAAAGCCGCAGAGGGGTGGAGTGACTTTATTCCATTCTTGGAAGCAGGGGTTATTTTTAAGTCTTTAGAATACCAAGGACTTAGTTTCTTTTTGATTTTCAAGGGCAGGAACCCATGAGTGCCAAAAAGGATAGAACTCAATAGGGATGGGTTATGCTGTGTGTGTGTGTGTGTGTGTGTGTGTGTTAATGCTTGCCTTTTTGTTTTTTTTCCCTCCTCTTCCAGCTTTGTTTCTTGGAACAAATGATTTCACGGAAGGAAAGGGGACAAGACTTTGCAGTTGGAATGGGGACAGAAAGGAGGGAGATGGGCATTCTCAGCAAGGGATGTCTGGGAATTGGAAGAAGAAATACAAATCTTTCAATGTATGTATCACTCTACCCCAGGCCATGCCGCTCCACACCTCAAATCTGCAGCTCTACTTTAGGTTGTATGGGTGAACTGGGGACTTGCTTTTGCTTTAAAGAGTAAAAACCCAGTCTTTGTCTCCAGCAGGGTCTATCCTAGCAGCCTTGAGAGGACTTCCATCACATTATCACCAATGCCACTACCAGCAACCACCAAAGTCTACATATGCTGAAGGAAAAAACAAAGTGGAGATAGTGCACATGGGGGTGGGGGTGGGGTCAGTGCCCCCCCCAATGCTTCTGGGAATGCATAGGCACTTTATTTTTAAAACAGGCCTCATTCCAAAGCCCCATCAGAGACCCCGGGAGTTGAAAGGGAAACCCATCTCCCAATCTCCTGGAAGTTGCTACAAACCCCAAAGATACTGATTGGGAGTCCCCATTTAAAGACCCTGCCTGCCCCATTTCTCCAGTTTCAAACATCTCTGGGTTGAGAGTCTGGAGAGCTTCTCAAGGCCCTAGAGTGGAGGCTGGGGAGGTGCATTTCCATGCCAATTTGGTACCATTTCATGGACTACTATGGGTTTTACACCCTGGATGCCCCATCCCCCATTCTGAGTTGTTCCTTCAAGGTTTAGTGGCAAAACTAGGTTCCTTAAAGATCCTAATAACTGCAGCCAACCAAAAATCCAAATTAGAAAACCAGCATCAGAAGCAGTGGCAGCCTAGTGACCTCTTTCTGTTCTTTCCACAGGTTTCCTGGTGTCCCTTTGCCTCTACTCTTCTGCCCCACGTTAGCCCTGGGAGCTCAAAGGGAAGCACAAACAGTTATTCCCTTTTACACAGTGCGTGCAGGAAAAGGAGACAGGAGTCTGGGGGATGGGTGTGAGGCTTGCTGAACACGCTAACACGCTGACGGGGCCACCAGAGCAGAACCCTGCTTAAGTCTGGTACTGATCAGCAGGACTACCTACCGAAGCTCAAAATTCCTAATGGTTTTTGAGTCAAATCCAAGCTGAATGCTGGGTTGGGTATCAGAGCTCTGCCCCTTGCAAAACTGGAGGTTAGAGGAGGGACACATGTTTGTTGGGGGGGGCAGCCAGTCTTCCTACTCAGCTTGCAATAGCTGGTGTGATTGCCCCGTGCTCCAAGACACTCCGTAGTTTTTAGTTTTCAAAGCCATTTTTCTTTCCTCTGTCTGCCTTTGATGCCACTGACAGCTTCACTGCCTTGGCTCCTGTTCTAGAAGCTCTCAGAGACAGCCTCCTCTCCGCAGCAGGTCCCTCGGGTCTTCCTTCCATCCCAGGTTTGCCCCATGAGGTTCTTAAGTCTCAGAATGTTGCAGGGTTTCTCAATTTGGGGATGCTAAGGTGGCCTCCTGACTAAGCCGGTCATGCCTCTATCTATCCTTCGGGTAGTTGTAGCTCTTGGTTCCCAGTATCAGTTTGTCTAACAACTTTTCCTCTAAAGCGTGCATCATTTGAAGGTAGGCATCGAGAGATTTCCCAGCCCCACACAGGTCCCCAGGCCTGTCACCGGGTCGTCTGACAACACCTTCCCAGTCACAGGCTCCAGACACCGCGATGGACGACGAGGCGGGCCTTACGAGACTTCAGAAAAGAAAAATGAGAAATTGTGCAAGAAGGCAAAAAAGGAAAAAAAAAATGTGTGTTGAGGGGAAGAGAGTAAAATAAAACAGAAGAAAGGAGGGGGGAGAGAGACAAAGAGAGAGAGATAGAGGAGAGATTAAAAGATGAAAAAGAGGGACAAAAGAAATAAAAATGCAAATGTCAAACGAGAGGGAAAGCAAAAAGAACAGTTTAAAAGACAGGGAGCTAGAATACAAGCAATAGCGAGAAAAAGAAAAAAAACCGGAGAGATATAAAATCGAAATAACTAAAATCGAAGAAAAGACAGAAAGAGAAACTTAAACATAAGAGGGGAAAAAAGTTCACAAAAGACTACAGACAGGAAAAACATAGTCTGAAAAAAAGAATGGGAGAAAGAGAAGGAAAGCACAACAGGAAGGACCAAGCCATTCTTCTGAAGCTGGGAGATGGGAGCGACCACAAGTCCAGCCGGGCCCAGGCGGTCCTGTCGGTCTGGCTGGCGAGCCACGTTGTTCCCCAGGAAAGAAGTGTCCCCAGCCCCGCTGCAAATAAATCATTATTCAGTCACCACCGACCTGAGGGCCGCCATCATTGCCACGACAATAACACTCAGTGTTCCAGTTGGGATAAAGAAGGCAGCAAGCTCTTACTTTACAATAAAATAAAACAAAATGTAACACAGACCCCTAAGTGGAGCGGGTGGGCTCGTCTCGCCCCCTCCCTCCCGAGCCGGAGTAGGGGCGGGAGCTGACACAGAGGTGCCAAGTCCCCGTGGCCGGAACCCCTGGGGGTGGGTCGGGCACACTCAAAGGCCAGGCTGTAAAGGTCACAGGCGGTCTGTGGGGCTGCGCTGAATGGGATCCTGGAGGTAAACAGACTCTTAACTTTCAACTTGGCCTTGACCTTCCTGGAAGTGTCTGGCGGGTATGTAAAGGAGCTTGCTGAGGCTTTCAGAGCCTTAGGCTGGGTCAGTAAAGGGGGCTCCGGAGGCTCCAGACTCCTCCCGGTGGGTCTAACAGGAGGTTTCCCGTGGAACACAAAAGCCTCGGTGAACCTGGAGAAAGGACTGGGGACCCAAATGGAGAGACCAGAAGCAGCACGGTTGGAAAGGGGATTGGGAGCTTAACTCCTGGGGAGTCTGGGTTTCTGTGTAGGAAGCCGGGTTCCTGCGGTAGTAAGAAGTGACCCACGTGTTCTAGGGCAACTGTTCGTTTTGAATAAAAGCAGGTGGTTTCATTAGATACATACACATACAGGAACACAAATAGAGGTGTTTATTCGCTTTGCAAAACACTTTCACATGCAAAATCTCATGTCATAGGGTTCACGTAAGAATATATCAGCACTATTTTAGAGAGGAGACCAAATCCCGTTTTACTCAAGTCCAGTGGAGATCTCTAGGGTCACAGACAGAGGCACTTATATATATGGACATGCATAGGAAACACGAGCCTCCCTCACATGCTAAAAAATTCGATATGTTGACCTGTTCCCTGGAATAGAATAGATGCTACATAAATTACAGAGGGAACAAAACCAAACTCATAGTACTATTTGTGTTGAAAAATGTCTGGTCTGGAGGGGAAGCCTGTGAACGTCTCTGGGGCCCAAGTTTAAGCTGATTGGCCCTGCGATCTGTGTGCATTCAACTGCTTATTTCTGTGCCTGTTCATACAAACACTTCATCTCCAAAGAAGCTCAGTTGTAGGTAGGCATTGCTGCTGAGAGTTTTCTCAGTATGTTGTAGATAGAGCCCAGGGCCTCCCACATGCTAGGTGACCACTACTATGAATCCATTTTTTGTTTAATCATTTTTCTTCATAAATTGAGATATAACTGGGGGGGAGTGCAAAATCTCAATCTCAGGCATACAGCTTGGTGGGTTTTTACAAAGCGAATATACCCACGTAACCAGCATCCACATTGAGATAACATTTCTAGAGCTCTAGAAGGTCTTCCCCTAGCTCATTTCTCTTCCAGCCTCAGTCACTATCCAAAATTCTTGAACCATGTAGACATGGAATCATACAAACTTCTTTTATGCCTGGCTTCTTCCACTCACAGAATAGTGGAACTCGCCCATGCTGAATTTAGCAGTGATTTGCTGGTTTTTTAATCCCCGTGCTTAATGCCAGCTTAGTTTCTTTGCCTATCCCAGCGGTGATGGCCTAGCACATGGCATCCCTCTTATTCTTCTTCCTTTTTTAAAACGTGGAACCCAATGGGGACGTAGCTCATGGATAGAATGCTTATCTAACATGTACGAGGCAAGGCTCTGGGTTCAATTCCACACACTAGGGGGAACAAAGTAAAAGAAGTAAAATATTTCGTTCTTATAATTCCAGCAGCACTGGGAAGGTAGAAGCAGGAAGATCAGGATTTCAGTATCTTCAGCTACAACTGGAGTTTGAGGCCGGCCTCTGCTACAAAGCTGTGAGAATTTGCATGTCATTGCTTCCAGGGGTCATGCAAATCCTCTGAATATTAATACAGTTTCAGCCACCTGCTGATGAAAGTATTAGAACATACCCCCTGGTGGATATAAATTTTCCTTTGTGCCCAGAGTGTGGCTATGCTTTTTTTAAATTTTTTTTAGGGGTCCACCCATGTTGTATCAGCAACACATATGTCCTTCCCCCACCCCAAGACAGGGTTTCTCTGTGTAACCCTGGCTGTTGTGGAACACACTCTGTAGATCAGGCTGGCCTACTCAGAGATCTCCCTGCCTCTGCCTGCCTTGTACTAGGGTCAAATGCATGCACCACTACGTTTTCTACATTCTGGCAGCTATAGGTGTCTCTCCCAGCAAAAGCTAAAAACCGGAACTCTGCCTTGGAAAAAAAAACCTAAAAAGCTGTGAGAAAATCTTGGTGTTTCCACCTGTTATGATTAGCAGTGAAGAGACACCTTTCTTTTCTTTCCCATTTTCAGGTGTGATAAAAATCAGCCAAGGTTTCTGTGCTTGGTGACAATTACTAGCAATGTTTGTTGAGAGTGATCTACAGGACACTACAGGCTTACCATTTGGAGCAATTCTGACTTTCATAGGCCTTTTCCTGTAAGGGGACTCAAGTTCAAGTTCAGGCTGGTGATAGCATGGGCTTAGCCCACCCAGAGTTCAAGGAGGGCTTATTGCAACCAAGCCCTTGGTGTAATAGAAAAGTTCAAATTTTCTGCAGGAAAAAAAAAAACAACAACAACCCTGAGAGTTTTAGAAAACTAGAAAATGTTAGATTTCATGTGGGAGTGATGTAGGAAAAAGAAAATATTTCAAGGCAGATTTGTATAACAAGCTGTTTGAACCCACAGCACAATAGGCCCCAACAGAGGGGGGGGGGATTCTAGCGTTTGGGACACCCCTGCTCTTTCTTCTTTGGCTTCCAAGGAAATTCAAAGCCAGCAGGAGGCAGCCAGGGTTCTGAGCTATCTAGCCCCTTAATTGTGTGGTAATGCGAAGGGTCCAGGGTCAGTTTCTTGACTTTCTGGGCTATAGGGCTTCCTGGCTATAGACCAAAGAGCAGAAAGGCCCCATAGGATTCCCCGCAGCTGATTCATGGCCTCTTAGCCAGCCTTGGCTTCCCCAGACAGCAGATCCCTGAAAAGGGGAATACAATCTTGTCCCCCCCCATTTT
Organism: Ondatra zibethicus; assembly: GCA_004026605.1. Taxonomy (NCBI): domain Eukaryota; kingdom Metazoa; phylum Chordata; class Mammalia; order Rodentia; family Cricetidae; genus Ondatra; species Ondatra zibethicus. The sequence goes on along the minus strand of PVIU01015335.1, from coordinate 39,347 downwards.
TCTCTCTCTCCCCCCTCCCTCCTGCCCCTTTCTCTTTCCCACCCTTAGAATATTCTTTCAAGCAAAGCACTGTGTGCTCGTGTCTCTTGGTCTCCTTCTCTATCCTTAAACGGAAATCCAGACCCCCTTCCCAGACATCTAGAGGCTCCATTTCCCCTTCAGATCCGGACATTGCGCGTCTGGGCTGTGGATTGTACGTTGTCTGCGCTCCTTGCTCCTTTGGGTTCCCAGTTTCTTGGCTCCGCCTCACCCCATTGGTGCCTCCGGAGCCTTCAGGACTGTGATTAGGCAGGGTCCCTAGGGAAGGGACCTTGCAGGCACAGGCGCATTCGGGACTGGAGGGGCCTGCTAGAACCCAGGACCCAAAGCAAAGAGCTTCCTAATGTCTATAGTTCTCATTCCCGTTTCCCTCTTATTCAGAAACATTCCCGGTTATCCTTTGAGAAGGCCCTTCCCCCGACTCCCCCGCCCCGCCATCGCCAGGAGATGGACACTTTATTGGGAGAGCTTTTTATTCCCTCGTTAAACCTGCCAAAATGCAGAAGACAGAGAGAGAGAGAGAGAGAGAGAGAGAGAGAGAGGAAACAGAGACACACAGAGAAAGACACACACGGAAAGACAGAGGCACAGAGACACACAGACAGAGAAAGAAACAGACAGAGAGGCAGAGAAGAGAGGAGGCGGAGCCGGACACTCTGTCCCCTCTCCCCCTGCAATTTCTGCGGGGAGGATTTTATGAGCCTCTCTCCCAGGCCGCAGCCAATCAGCATGAGCGCCCGGGCCCCTGCGTCTCTTGCGTCAAGACGGCCCAGCCAGGCAAAGCAGACGACCTGTGAGCTGGGAGCGATTTAAAACGCTTAGGATTCCCCTGGTCTGGGTGGGGAGAGCGAGCTGGGTGCCCCCTAGAATCCCCACCCTCGGCTCCCCATGAGCGGATCGTCGGCCCCATGGAGCCCGGCAATTATGCCACCTTGGACGGAGCCAAAGATATCGAAGGCTTGCTGGGACCCGGAGGGGGTCGGAATCTAGTCGCCCACTCCCCACTGGCTAGCCATCCCGTGGCGCCAACGCTGATGCCTACTGTCAACTATGCCCCCCTGGATCTACCAGGCTCTGCAGAGCCACCAAAGCAGTGCCACCCTTGTCCTGGGGTGCCCCAGGGTGCATCTCCAGCTCCCGTGCCTTATGGCTACTTTGGAGGCGGGTACTACTCTTGCCGAGTGTCCAGGAGCTCACTGAAACCCTGTGCCCAGACGGCCACCCTGGCCACCTACCCTTCGGAAACTCCTGCGCCTGGGGAGGAGTACCCCAGCCGTCCCACCGAGTTTGCCTTCTATCCGGGCTATCCTGGACCTTACCAGCCTATGGCCAGTTACCTGGATGTGTCCGTGGTGCAGACCCTGGGAGCCCCTGGGGAGCCTCGCCACGACTCTCTGCTTCCCGTGGACAGTTACCAGCCCTGGGCCCTGGCCGGTGGCTGGAACAGCCAGATGTGTTGCCAAGGTGAACAGAACCCACCGGGTCCTTTCTGGAAAGCGACATTTGCAGGTAACTTCTATTCTTGTTCCCCTTGGCTCTGAGCATGGGCTACGCTGGCACTTGTTTGGAAGGAGGGAGACTTGGAGCTGGTGAGGAGGAGCCTGGGGTTCCTTGGTTGCACATTAGGACTTTGAAGGAGGGTCCAGATAGCTAGAGGGCCTGGATGGAGGTCTCAGAGGGTCAGAATGAGGGGCCTCAGTAGGGTGCTAGCTGGAGCTTGAGAGTGGCCACTCTTCCTCTCTTACTCCTGAGGTTCCCGGACCAGCCTTTCAAAAAATATGTGTTGGGAGAACCTTGGATCTCTACTGTTGACTGGGGCCCGAGTGTCCCTGGACAACCCTACTCTAATTCGACACAAAGGCCAAATGACATAATCCAGTGGCTTTGAGGGTGGCAACGAGAGATGGGATGGGTGCTATCGGGTGTTCCTAGAAAATACAACCACTTGCTTTCTTAGATGAGGTTTCAATTTCGAAAGGAAAAATTTAGGCTTTCCTTGACTGGGTGGTGTATTGAAGGGTGTGTTCTTTGAGTGTGTGTGTGTTGAATGGGGGGGCATAAACCTATTTTCTCCTCTATGTAATTTGCTAGTGGGGTCTGTAGTAGTGGCCTATTCCAAAAATGCATGTGAGAGTGGACTGTGTGGCTGTGGACAAAAAAACCCGAGAGGGTGGGTGTGTGGGCACACTTTCTGTGTGAGGGTAGCGATGGTGGGGATGACCTGCAGGACCAGAGGCTTAGCGGGTGATCAGAGAACCAGGCAGACCTCCAGCTTTGGGGTCCCCAAAGTGCTGTCCCCGTGTGCTTTGGGGGAGCAGGGCCCACCCTTAGGATAATCAGGAAGCGCCTGCAGGATGACGTAGCCAGAGGCTTGCAGGGCTGGAGACTCGCTGGTCCGCACTAGAGAGGGGATTAAGCGTTCCTTTCCCTCCCTCCTTTTCGCACCACGCAGAGCCCAACACCCAGCACCCTCCTGACGGTTGTGCCTTCCGCCGAGGCCGCAAAAAACGCATTCCCTATAGCAAGGGGCAGTTGCGGGAGCTGGAGCGGGAGTATGCGACCAACAAGTTCATCACCAAGGACAAGAGGCGCAAGATCTCGGCAGCCACCAGCCTCTCTGAACGCCAGATCACCATCTGGTTTCAGAACCGCCGGGTCAAGGAGAAGAAAGTTCTGGCCAAGGTCAAGACCAGCGCTACCCCATGAACACCACAGGGGGTGGGCAGGGGACAAGGGTTTGTCTTGGAGAAACTGGGAGCCTGCCAGGGCCCAGACTGGCAGAGGACTCGGCTGAGGAACCCCAAGAGATGTCACCTTTAGCAAGCTACTGACTTATGGACTGTTCCTCGGGGGTTAGCTACCCTGCATGTGCCAGGAGCGTGAGGCCTGGAAGGACAGTCCACTCCACCCGGGTTCCAGAGAACCTGTGTCAGTCATAATTAATCATTCATCCTAACGGCAGTGATGATTATCATAACCAGCACTAGTTGCCACGATAATTAGTTTCATGTTTTCTAGAGCTCTGTAGAGCACTTAGAGCCTGCTTTCCATGAGTTGAGCTAATTGTGAATAAATATGGAAGGAGATCTTTTTTGTAGGGCAATTTCCTCTCAAACCCTTTCCCGTGTACACCCAGCCCCCATGCCAATGGCTGGGCGGGGGGTGGGGGGGAGAATGGGGTGGGAGACAAAGGCAGATTCGTCCTTCTGAGGTGCACATGCCATGCCCAGTTAGCATTTTTCTAAGATGACAGCTGTGCAGGACAGACCATGTTAATAATGGATGCTACTCCCTCCTCCCTTCCCACCTTCTCCTGTGGTCTCACTTTCCCTGCCAACCTCCTAGGCTGTACCCAGTGGGAAGCCCCCATCCCAAATGCTGAGATTTTGCAGTCCTGTGAAAATGAGACCAGGGACCTGATAGGATCAGAACCACCAGAACTGAACTCAAAGAGGGGACTTGGCAAGACAATTAGCCAACCACCTGGGCACTTTCTCAAACTCTACTTCTTTTGAAAAATGAGAGATTTGGGCTCTCCTGGTAGTCCTGACTCAGTCAAGGTTTGTTGGGCATTCAGGAGCCACATGCAATAGTCATATGTGTTTTTTTGTTGTCAGGACTCCTTTCAGGCCCAGCGGTTACAGGAGAGGGTAGTGTCTCAAGTTATCTTTGGGCCTTCTGATTAAACACTAGAATATGGAACAAGAAAGAAAACCAGAAAATAATGGGTGGCCCCCTTCCCCGCCTTTCTTTCCCTGGTCACCTTTCTTTAACAGGGGAGGAGCTTCTCTGCCCTGGGTAGGCCTGGAAGAAAGGGAAGACTTTTTATTTGTTTGTTTTTATTTTTTATGTAAAAGGACAGCGACTGGAAAAAGCAAAGAGACCCAGGATTAGTGTGGAGAGATTCTGGGCACCCGATGCCAAAGTGTTCTCAGACTTTTTTGCTTTTTCATTGCCTGGGTCTGAGATCCCGGAATACATGGTGCCCAATGGCACCAATGACCGGGACATAATAGAAAACCCTGGAAAACCCAGAGGAGAATGGCTATTTTCAGAAGCAGCACCAGGAGATAGACATGGAGGGAGGGTTTCCTTCGCGATGTCCTTGGTCCCACTGTGGGGTAGGACTAAATGGGGGCCCTGCTCAGCAGAGCCAAGAGGTTACCTCTGTCATTCTAAACCTTGGACTGAGTGGGGGCTCTCTAATCCAGCACCATTCCTGAAGTTCGGAGAGGCTGCTGGACTGATGTGGTGGCAGTGAGTTGAGTAGCTATCTAGTAGTGGGTAGTGACCCACATATTCGTGGGTTTTCCCTATCCAACAAGGATTTATGGTTCTCCAAGAAACCATGGGTAAGTCTGCAGCCGAGGGAACATAGCACACCCTTCTGTGGTTTGGTGGGATTTCAGCCCTGGCTCCTCTCCCAGGAAAGGATGAAGGGGGAAGCTGCTCAGAGTCTTCTAGATATGTTTGCCAAAAAGGAGCTAGGAGTTAGGCGTGGTGGTAGATGATGACTCTAAGTCCAGTCGTGCGATGCTGAGGCAGGAGGATTGCAGAAAGTTTGAGTTGAAGCCAGCAGGGCAGAGTGAATTTCAGGTCAGTCCAAGCAACATTAAACCATGTTTTCTTCTTCTCTTCCTCCACCTTCTTCAACGTAAAAAGTCAAGACTGGGGGAAAGGAGGGAGAGAGACACCACCTCTGCTTCTTGGGTGACAGAAGGTGTGTGCCCCTCAGAAATGTAGGCAGAAATCCATTGTGACTGGAAAGTCCTTTCTCTTCCTGCCATGGTCTAAGCCCCCAGGTTAGGTTATGAGCTCTGCTCAGGTCCTCTCTCACCTTCCACCTTCCTCACTAGGAGCCACTTTGGGGTAGCTTTGTTTGTTTGTCTTGTTTTGAGACAGGGTTTCTCTTTGCATAGTCCTGATTGTCATGGAACTCATAGGCCAAGCTGGTCTTTAACTCACAGAGATCCGCCTGCCTCTGAGTGCTGGGATTAAAGGCTTGGGCCACCACCGCCTGGCTGGGATAGCTTTCGAAATGATAGGTCCTTAACTCTACCATGTCATCCCAAACCTGACCGAAGTGAGCAGACCCTTCCCTGACCAACTTCCTAAGGGGTGTGATGGGAATGTGGGAAGTGTGTGGCAGCACTGAGGTATGCCTCCCCCCCCCACACACACACACTCAGGGAAGGGAGAAAGCTGCAAGACTCGCCGCCATCTCAATGAACAGATAGAATACTCAAGTAGAGAGAGGTTCTGGACTCCCAGGCTCTAACGCCACCATTCTGCCCGAAGGGGCTTAAAATTTCAGAGCTCCTTTACTTTTCGATGGTACTAATTTCAGAGCAGACAAAAGATTTGGGGGTCTTAAGAGATGTATTCCACCACCATGTTTGAAGTATTAAGAAGACAAGCGCTCCCCCTTCCGGTAGACATTTGCTATTTCAGGAAACTGGTCCGCCGCTGGAGGCTTTCATCCTCCACCACCACCCCCTTGAGCCCCCAGCTTCCCGCTTGCAACAGCCCGGGACCTCTGGCCTCCGAGTTTTGAAAGTTCTAGGCACGTGAAAGCTTCAGAACTCGAAGACGTCAGGAATTCCAGCGGATGTATAGGTCTAGTCTCGGATAAGTCCCGGAGGATAGCAGGAATGACGAAGAAGAATCAAGGCCACGGGCGCCGGCTTACGTCTCTTGGTCTTACAACCATAACCGCTTGCGGCGGGTTCCCTACTCCCCCTTATTTGCCTGGAACCTATGCAAAACATATTTAACCTTCGTTTTGTACTAAATCAATTTAGGGAACCCTTCCCCAAACATTTTATGAAGTGAATTATTCCCAACCATCACCGACCTGACTACGTCGATATCGCTTAGTGATTTATGTGTAAAATACAACAAAATGCCGTGTCTACCCTGATTCACCTGCCGCTGCTTCCTTTTCAGTAAGGGATACTCGAAGCTACAAGAGATTTTCTTTCTTTCTTTCTTAAAACACAGAGGAAAATGTGTGACCACAGTTTCAGACAACACTACCAAAGGACAAGCAGTTGCCGCGGCACACGTTTTTTTCCGGAAAATGATTGGGGAGCCTTTTCATTAACAAGGTATAATTTTACTCTATATACCCTTCCCTCCTCTCCCACCCATGTCAGTTCCTGCAGCTGAGAGTTTCAGTCAGCAACGAAATTGGATCCGAATGTAGCTTCTTCGTCTACACCGTCCCCGGTACTAATATCGCTTTTAACTACTAAGCAGGTGGATTATATTAGGCCTCTAGAGATCCAACGATGGGATAGCGGTAAGTGTACCATCAGGATTTCTGGAAGCTCTTTTGAATCTAGGTCCCAGCCACAGCAAAGCCGAGGATGACCCCCTGGCTCCCAAGTTCCGGCCTTTTACGCCTGCTGGCAAATACTTCCGGGGGGGGGTGGTTGGGGAGGTGAGAGAAGGAAGGATTGCCGCGGAAAGAAAATTTATTTGGCCTCTCCTCCACATTCTCCTGTTGGGGTTTGCTCAAGGGCAGCCCTATGCCCCCACCATCTCGGAAGGGTTGCTGGCTCCCCTCCCCCAACGCAGAGCGGGCTCCGGCTCCCTCTTCTCCTTCATTAACGTTTTATTCAAGGTTCTAAGTGCTGCACTTTAATTAGGTTTCTTTCGGGTGAGGAGGGAACCGTGCCCCACCCCCACCCCAGTCCTGTCTTATAGAAACCCCAGAGCTACAATCTCGGATTAAATAAATGAACTTGTTACCGTCAATTTGCCATAAAGCGCCCTGGCGGCTGTGGTGGAAGAGACAGAGGGAGGCGATTTCAGTTGATTTTGAAAGACATTTATTCCATATGCTGACCCACCTGAACAGTCTCTGGGCAGGAGAGGAGAAAGGCCAGGAGCCGCCCACCTCTCCTGCCCAAGTACCGGGCACCCTCCCCCTCCCGGCTCTGACTGGGACTTGCCGAGAGATTTAAAACATCCAATGGGGAACAGTTGCCAGCCTGTCTTCCTTTCTTGGCTAACAGTTATGGGGGCTGGGGGGAAGGGCACCGAGCGGTCGGAGACGTGAAAGAAAGAATGCCCTCGTTACCCCTAGACTCCCCTAAATTGCCTCTGAAACAGGAGGGGCTGCAAAAGAATGCAGTAGCCCCCAGAATTATGGGAAGAGGAAGGGAGCCACTGCCGGGCGCTCAGTCTGTGGGGCGGGTCAGGGACTTTGCCATTGAACTTGAAGATCCAGGCTGGTGGTCTCCACTCCCTCCACCCCCACTCTACTAAAAGCTTTACGGGGAGAGCCAGGGAAGGTGAGTGGAGAAAGGGGAGGGGGAGCGCACTCATCTGGTCTCAGAAAGGAGGCCAAGTTGGGGCTGGTGGTGGCGAGTAACCGCAGAGCCACCAGGAGACCTGCTGGGAGCCGCTGCTCAAAATGGCCACAGACCTGGGGAATCCTACCGAGAAGATTCTCCAAACTTCTTGGAGAAGTTATGAATGAGGTGGAGCGCCACTGATGCCTCGCCCCAGACTTAGCAAGGAGCAGGGTACCCGGAGCAGCTTGGGTTCCTGTCCAAGCCTTAAGGAACGCAAGTCGCCCTAGAAGGCAGAAATCTTCGGGCAGATGTGCGCAGAATTCGGGGGCCTAGAAGCAACTGGATCCCCATCACCGCCTTTGCAGAGTGGTCTAGAGTGTTATTCAGCCCCACCCTTTCCTACTTCCAAGAACTTCTCTTTAATAAGGTAAACTAACAGATGGGTTGAGCGAGTTTCCTATGTATCAACCTGGGACCTGTCTCTAGAAGTCCTGCAAGAATGTTGCTCAAGAGTTTGGGAACATTGGAGGTCTCTGCAATAAGGAGGAAGGCCCAAAACTTCTCTCAGAGACAACCTGTCAGGGACATCTTGCTGGGGTTTGAAGAGAAAGATAGTCATTTGGGCTGAAAGTGACTAAGAAAATGCTTCGAAGTATGCGGGACATCCTTGGTCTAGGCTAGGGACAGGCTTGCTGGTCAGTAACCCAGGCACGTTGCTTTATGTTTGTCTTTGACTGGATGGAATCTTGGCAAGGAAAAAAATTAATATTTTTAATGTTAGAGTTTTTATTTAAAACATTTTATTTTATTTTTTTAAAATATTTTATGGTTTATTTAACTTTTTATTTTATGTGCATTGGTGTGAAGGTGTCAGATCCCCAGCAACTGGATCTTCAGACAGTTGTGAGCTGCCATGTGGGTGCTGGGAATTGAACTCTGGTCCTCTGGAAGAGCAGTCAGTGCTCTTAACCACTGAGCCATCTCTCCAGCCCCCTTAAAACATTTTATACCTGCATTGAAAGCTAGACAAAAGTTAGCAAGGACAATTATTTACTAACAAACAGCATTAACAAAAATCAAGAGGAGAGTGTGGCATCTGCCCTCTGGGAGAGGCTCCCCTCCTGTCCCCAATGCTCTCCCAGAGGTTCCTGTGGGAGCTTCCGAAGAGCGACTGCAAGGGACGCCATCACAGGCATCGCAAGCCTCAAGTGCTGAGTCCTTTCTGTACTGGAGCATTATGGGGCATCGTGGGGCTGCTCAACTCCTCAGGCCTCCTGCTGCTAACAGGTTTGCGTGAACAAGTTCATCCTCCCGGGCAGGTGAAGACTTCCTAATACCCCCTTCAAACAACAACCACCACCCAGAGGGCTTCCCTGCTGTCCCTCAGAGCTATCGCCCACCACCTTGAAACTCCCTACTGAAGGACACTTTGTAAAATAAAGAAATTGAGACGACAATTTGAGTTACTTTGTGTCACGACGGCAGGATCTGGGTCCCAAGGGGCGGGGTGGGTGGGGAAACTTTTATCTTCTGAGTTCTGGGTCTTTACCAACTGACAAAAAGGGGGGGTCCAGGCTCTTTCCTATCCCAACCAACTTTTCCCTAGACAGTGACAAACACCTGCTTCTTTCTGGAACTCTCTATTCCAGGTCACCTAGGGTAGATGCATTCCAAACACCTTAGATTCTGCCTCTTTTCTAAGTGTGAATACGGGATTAAACACGTGACAATTTAGTTGAACCAAGTTTTCATTCTAGTACCTAGTGTATGCAAAGCTTCCACTCTAGAGAAGATACCTGGGGATACAATGCCTTTCCTAGCTTCTCTGCTAGCTCTCGGGCAGGCAGCCTCCAGGCCTGAGGACTATAATCTATGTTCTCTGAACCGTGAGGCAGAGGAACATCTTTGCAGATTATTACAGTCAGGACAAATGGAAAACAGGACTGAGACACACACGCTGGCGTCTGGAGAGGTTTTCCGGGAAAGGCCCTGTTCCAGAAGGACCTGGAAAGGTGCTCGGACTATCGAAGGCTAGAGGAAATGTGTGAGGAAAACTTCAGAAAAGGCAGGAAGCTGAAGGTCCTAGCGGGAGACCGGTGTAAACCTCCCTCTCTGGACAGAGGTCAAGGGGTATCTCACATTGGCCTGGATGCCAGGGCAAAGCCTGACACTGATTAGATGCCCTCTGGCTCATACAGACCCTGACCATCCCTACTCCACTTAGGCAGGCATTTGCATAACAACCCTAAGGCTCCATACACGGGGTAGAGGAGTTCGGATCCATCCTAGGGCCCTCAGTTCACCGACCCTAGGCGAGTTCAGCCTATGCACCCCCAGAACTGGAGCCCTGCGCGCAGCCTTTGTCTGGTGCAATGGTTTAAGTTCACTCCCCTCCCCCTCCAAGCAGGGTTTTGTCATTGAACTTGAGCCAGGTTGTAAACATTCCTTTAGCCCTTCAAGAGCCCGACGAGAAAGCCGAGCTGGAGGAGGGGAGAGGAGCGCATGGGGCTCTGGAAGGACCAGAAACGCCAGAGACCTGGCCTCTCTCACTAAACCATCCGTTGCTTATTAATCTTGGTCTTCCGCGAAAACGTACGGGGTCTGAGTGTAAAAACCCGACCGTTGAGGCCCTAGAGCAAATGAGACGGATTTTTTAGGGTCCTCGTAACTAGCGTTTCCGTTCTCCAACACTATTCCCGGTAGTTTACCTTGGGTTAGGCAGCCAGCACCCCCCCCCCACCCATATCTTTCTCGCGCTCAAGATAAACACGTGCATAAATAACAAAGGATTAACAGCTCCAGCCAGCGCGCGGTGGTGGGTCACCCTGCTGCGCGGTCCTTGCCCTCCCAGTCGCCGCCGCACAGGTCTCCGCGGCCCGCAGAGCGACCGCCGAAACCCGCCAGTGCTTGATCTGCGACTCCGGTCCTGGATGCGGAAACTCGGGCAACGGGGAATCTCGGCCGCTGCAGCCGGGAGACCCGGGAAAAGCGTCTCTTTGCCAGCGACCTGCTGAGAGCGGAGGCCGGGGACTGGTGAGCGGCCTTTGAAACTGGTAGTAGCTGTGGTTGTTTTGTTCGATTGTGTTAAATTTTGTTTTAGAAATTTCTGATCCTGGAACCCCAAGGCGAGCGGGTGTCCGCGGCCGGACGAGAGGATGTTTACTGACTGTGGAACGCGGGGTAGAAGGCGGCCCCGGGAGAGCTGCGGGCGGGGAGAGCAGGACTGGTCTGCAGGCCTGATGTGGCTGGGGATGGGGTCCGCGCCCAAGCGTCTCTTCCAGGAGTCCTCCGAAGCCCACTAAGGAGACGCCAGATTTCATTAACTGATGCAAAACTTCCGGCCCTTCCATTTAGGGCCAGAGAAAAATGTCCTGAGGAATTATCCAGAAAATGTTGATGCGCTCCCCCTACTCCCCCCCCCCGTTATCTGCCTTAAGATTTGTTTGGATCAAAGGGCTGTTTTGTTTTTGTTTTTGTTTTATCCTCTGCCCGGCAGCCTTGGCTCTCCAGGCCCTCCTGGTACGAGAAAGAATTCAGTCAGTTCCTCTCCCTTTGTCTTGACCTTGGGTGTTTGGGGGTGGGAGGTGGGGAGACACTCGGGTCAAGTTCACTTTATCTTTCGAAGAAATCAGGTCGCTGGTTTCATTCCAGTCCGGGGGGGGGCTCCTGATTGTGATGTTGTATTGCGCGGGGTGGGTGCTTTTGAGAAAGCTTTTCAATTTTAATTTATTGTTACGTTCTCATCCAACCGCAGCCCAGGGCTGTGGAGGAGACATAATTCGATGTGAGACAGATTAGTGTAACTGGAAAAACTACATGCGAGAAAAGTGTCTTAAATTAGGCACTTGAATGGTTTTGTGTTTGTTCGGTGCCAGACATTTATCAATGCCAGGCGTTTATCAAGGCTAGGCGTTTACAGTGTTGGACACCATTATTTCTGCGGAAACCGACTTAGAGGGAAAAGGGGACCCCGGAAGATGCACACAATAAAGTAAATGCCCACAACATTCTTGGTCATTAAAAAAAAAAAGCCAAAGTTGAAAAACAAAAATAAAGATGTACTCCTGAGGTCGTACCCACCACCACCACCGCACAAAGAGAACTTCCCTCTTTCCGTGCCTATGGTCTACAGTTTGCAGCCCCTGTTGCTAGCTTGCTTTTGGTCTCCCTTTCCTACGTGCTGACTACAGTGTTGTGCATCCAAGCTTGTTTTAAAACTTGCGTTTCCTAGGCCGTAAGTAACTTCCCAGGTTGTTGCAGTTTCGAAATAGTGCTTTTAAATTGCATACTATTTATGAAAGGAATTCTCAGGCTTTAAGAAATCTATTTCTCGAATGCTGTTCGTTTAGGTGGTGTCTGTATTCAAAAACAGCTTCTTCTATCGATTGACAGAGCCACTCATTCGCAGTCAAGACTTTCAAAAGTATTAAATGCTATAAAGAAAATAAAACCCGTCCCATGAGCCACCATCCCATAAACTCTCATCCCATAACCTGCCATGGAAGTTTTCAAAGCTGGTGTTTTTGTTGCTCCTTTTTCTGTCTACAACTGCATTTCAAAGTGAATTTTGTGTGACTTTTGGCATTTTGCTCTTTAAACTTAATCTTAAATTAAGAACATTCCCAGTGTCACTAACTATGTTTCGAAATCCTGGCTTTAACAATTTTGCAATATTTAATCCTCCAAATGTTCCATCCAAAAAGCGTTTCTTTGTTGGGTATGTAACTCACATAGAGTGCTCACCTCCCATGCTCAAGGCCCTGGGTTTTATCTTTAAAAAATGCTGTGTCTAATTGTTAGGCACTTGGACTGTTTCCACATTTAATTTTTTCTCTCTTTGATGCATGCCCACTGTGTAGCCCTAGCTGGCCTGCAACTTTCTATGTTGACTAGTCCCCACATGGATTTCAGAAGTAATTCAGAAGAAGAAAATTGTCTCCTCAGTATGTTTGGTGGGGAGATGGGAGTTGAATCTCACTGGAACAGATACTTTGAAATCATCAGGTTAAAGTTTCTCAGTATTTCTTGGGAGGCAGCAAAGGGGACCCTTCTGAAGCTCTTCATGAAGATGCGCCACGTTTTGGTGGCAATTATGTATCCTGGAGGCAAAAATTCGTTAAGTGGAACACCAAGAATTTTTGCTTTTTTGTTTCTCAGGTTTTAAAACCTCTCTTCTAGCGACCCCCAAAGGTTGGGTCTGTTTACCTAGGAAGAGGGCAACGCAGGAAGTAGGTGGAGGAAATGAATAATGGGATGGAGATCAATCCAAGCTAGGTGCCCCCCACCCCCACTAGGATATTATCTTTGCTTCATAGAGATCAAAATATTTACCTTTAGTAAATATTTGTCCCTAAGTGTAGAGAGAGGAAAAGAGAGAGGGAGGGAGAAGGAAGCGAGCTGGCAGGAGCTTTCTCCCTCCCTTACCAGTGCTAACCCTCATCAAGTGGAGAATCCCATCCCCCCCCCCAACTCTTTGGTTATGAGCCACCATGTGGTTGCTGGGAATTGAACTCAGGACCTCTGAAAGAGCAGCTAGTGCTCTTAACCACTGAGCCATCTCTCCAGCCCCCAAAATAGAGGGCTTTATGCAGATGAACCTAGCCTCAAATTCTGGTTCTCCTGCTTTGGCCTCCTGAGTTCTGGGCCTGCAAATGTGGGCCTCCCATTCTCAGTTGGATTTTTCCTAGTACAGCTTCACTCTTGTCATATTTACAGACAGCTGACCGGTGTCACATTGCCATGTAAAATAAAAGTGGTGGTTCTACCCACATATACACATAAACCCATGACCGGTGTCACATTGCCATGTAAAATAAAAGTGGTGGTTCTACCCACATATACACATAAACCCATCGTAGAACTACTAGCCCTGACCTCCAGGTTCAGGCTGGAGATTAGCTCAGTGGAAGACTGTTTACCTTAGCATGCCCAAGACTCTTGGTTCACACCTCGGCAAAAGGGGAAGGCTACTGCAGGCTCATTCTGCATGTGTTTTATAGTATTCCCGGGATAATGATCACCCAGAGCCAGTGGAGTGGAGCAGAGCTTGAAGCCTGTGTCTCCTGTGCTGGCATCGTCTCATGTGGTTAGAGATGCCTGGTGATGGGCAGAGCACAGGCTTGATTCTTGTAATGCTGAGGAGAAGGAAAAGGACACCTCCCATCTGGCACAGGTAAGTGGCTGTTAAAGTCACTTCTCATTCCTTTCCAGGCCTGATGATTTAGGTCATCATCTTACTCCATTTTCATTAAGGTTCAAGACAAAGTCGCGTTTCTAAAGTTTATGAGAAAGGGTAATCAGAAATGACTTTCAATGTTGAAAAGAAAGATACATCAGTGGAGCTGGTGGGGGCAACTCAGTTGGTAGAGTGCTTGCCTAGCATGTATAAGGCTCTAAGTTCAACCCCCAACATCACTATACTTCCCTAGCTCACATGCACATGTGCATGTGTGCATGTGCACATGTGTGCACGCACGCACACACACATACACACACATTGGGTGTCTTTATTTTTTAAAAGCCCCTGTCCTTTTCTGAGGCATGACATTATGCACATTAATTTTAAGTGTGCGACTTCATGGATATTTACCTATGGATATTTACACACATAATCACAGTTTAGCACAGAACATCCCCTGACTCCTACTCATGCTACCTTGCCTCTTTACAGTATAATGTTCCAGATGTAACGGCAATTCGGATTTTCACTGACATTGATTTGTTTTGCCTGTTCATAAATTTTTTATGTGTGTGTGCCTGCCTTACTGGCCCTGTGATTACTCTTGAACTTGTCTTTTGGCACCCAAATCTGCTCATTTACATGAGAAAGTCTGTATTATACAGTAGCTAAATGTAACCTCGCTAGCTAGGTGGCGGTCCAAAAATCAGGTCATCTATACAGCACTCCAGCTGTGGACTTTCCACAGCTGTCAGAGTTAGGAGATGGAAGAGTCCGCAGGCCAGGGAACCTGATTAGCATGACCTGGATTTCTGGGATGAGCATATTTTGAAGTCTTATTTAATGACCTCATCATCCCCTGGATTTGCTGGCAGCAGATTTTCAGCTGGGGTCGTTCTTAGTTGTCTTCCACGGAGCAGTCACACCTAGCCATGTCTCTGCAAATTGCCCCAAACTCCCCCCAAAAGTCGAACACGATGAGATGATGGGATGCCTGACTGAAGTCAGAGGTCATGGTCAGCAGGGCCCAGGGACTTAAGCGTTAGTGCTGAAGATGGGATTTGTTCTCCTGAGTCCCCATTTGGAAGCTCAGTTGAGTCTTGGAAAATTTATCACCTCGCAGTCTTGTTAACAAGAATCAATCTATCTTCCCAGGCAAAAATTTCCATTACTGGTGACAGGTGCCTGGAGCCAGCTTATTAAAAACCATCATTTCAACCTCGAAAGCGAATGCGCCCTGTATATTTGGAACAGAATGCTAATTCCCAGTTTCATGGCATCGTCTAGGATTCTAGGACACAGAGCGGTCGGGGCCAGTTTAATATTCAAGAGGAAAGTAAAACAAGAGAAAACCCAGGCCTGTGTCTTCAGCTATATCCTAAATCCAAGCCACCTCAGGGTCTGCCTTCATTCTCCAGGCCACACCCATAGTGGGTTAGCTCTGTTCAAAGCTCTGCTGCCTTGGGTTGGCTCTGGAGACTCTTCTCTCATTGATCTGCTCCTGGAGTGTGGATGGATGAGCCCTGTCCTTCCTGCAAGTTGGTGGGTTGAATTCATGTCCTCAGTGAGAAATACCCTCTGAAGCATGTGAGGTGACCTCAGACTCACTTCAGAGATTAGGATGACTGCCAGCTTCTGCTCTTCCCGTTTCTACCTCTTAGTCTAGGATGTGCCACCATGCACAGTTGCTGTGAGCATCAAACCCAGGGCTTCATGCTTGTTAGGCAAGCTTTCTACCAACTCAGCTACATCTGCTGGGTTCCTGTGTTCCTAAGCATCTCCAGTGTTCCTGTGGATGTTCACATCTTTTCTATTAGGTGGTGCAGTGGGGGGTACATTCAGAGGAAAAGAATCTGCCCTTTCTGCAGAGAGGCTGAACGAACACACGGGCAGTTCTTGGCTGTTGGAGATGAGAGAATCTGTACTCGCTGAACTCTGCAGTTTCCTACTCTTTCCTGCACGGTCCTGGGAAGCAGGCAGTGGGTGAGGGGACAGACCTGGGGAGATACCGTGTGGAGATCTTGTGGGGATGAGAAAGCTTTCACACGCCGCAAGCTCCGTACCCTCTCTGGTCTTTCAAGAGACCTTGGAAAACTTACCCAAATTATTAGCAAACTTCCCGAGTCACTCGGGCCAAGTAAAAGAGAAATTTTAGGGAACTCAGCTGAATGACCTGGTTAAGAATTAATATTATGGGGCTGGAGAGATGGCTCAGCGGTTAAGAGCACTGACTGCTCTTCCAGAGGTCCTGAGTTCAATTCCCAGCAACCACATGGTGACTCACAACCATCTGTAATGAGGTCTGGTGCCCTCTTCTGGTAAGTAAGCACACATGCAGACATAACTATATATCATAAATAAATAAATAAATAAAAACATGTGACCTTGGGGTTCATTCATTTAAAAAAAATTAATATTATGGAAACAAAGGCTGTAGCTCAGTGGCAGAACGATTGCCTAGAATCCAGAAGATTGTGGAATTCATCCCCAACACCACCACAAGAAGAAGAAAACGGGGCTGGAGAGATGGCTGAGAGGTTGGGAGCACTGACTGCTCTTCCAGAGGTCCTGAGTTCAATTCCCAGCAACCACATGGGATCTGGTGCCCTCTTCTGGCCAGCAAGCATACAGACAGACAGAACACTGTATACATAATAAATAAATCTTTAAAAAAAAAAGAAGAAGAAGAAGAAAACAATGAGCCACGTGTTTTCACCAGATGGTCACTAAATAGCTCACCTAAAATGCTTAGGGTTGGGGCTGGAGTTGTCAGTGAGTGAGTGGCCTGGGAGATGCCTAAGGCATAGCATAAGGATCAGAAGGTAAAAGGGGTCTGGGCTACATAGCTCTCATGGCTACATGAGACCCTACCTCAAAACAACAGCAGGGAGAAGGTGCTGGTTCAGTCAGTAAAGTGTGTGTCTTACAAGTGTTAAGACCTGACTCTGGTCCCCAAAACCCACATGAAGAAGCCAGGCATGGTCGCAGCAGGGGCGGGTGGGGAGGACACAGGTGAACCCCTGGGGCTCCCTGGCTGGCCAGTATGGACAAGATAAATCATGCAGACATATATACACAAAGTTTGAAGGGAGCACATAGGGACTGGTAGGGGATGGTTTACACATGATCGTGTTGGTGATCTGCCTGAAAGATGAAGCCAAAGGGTCATTTGTATCATAACAAAATGTCCCCAAGTTTTGATTTTGGTTTCTGTCTTTTTTGTTTGTTTTGTTTGATTTGGTTTTGGTTTTTCAAGACAGAGTTTCTCTGTATAATAGCTTTGGCTGTCCTGGAACTTGCTCTGTAGATCAGGCTGGTCTCGAACTCACAGAGATCCACTTGTCTTTGCCTCTTGAGTACTGGGATTAAAGGTGTGCGCCACCACCACCGGCTTGATTTCTGTCTTAGTGAGCAACATGCATTTGACACGACTGTCACAGACTATGATATTTCACCATGCTTTTGGCTGGTCTCATGGACTCACATGGTTTGTTTGGTTATGTAAGACTGGCCTGGGAAGTATGATTTTTCTTTCCTGCAGTTTTGATTTATTAGTTTTATGTGTGTTTTGCCTACATATGTATCATGTGTAATGTGTGCATGCTTGGTACCTACAAGGTCAGAACAGGGCATCAAGTCCTCAGAATTGGAGTTACATTCAGTTGGGAGCCACGGTGTGGGTGCTGGGAATCAAACCTGGGTCCTCTGCAAGAGCAACTCATGTTCTTAACCTCTAAGCCATCTGTGCAGACCCCTGGGTTTTCTTTTTGCTTCGGGGAGTGGTGCTAAGGAACCCACACAAGCCAGGAAAGCATTCTACTAGAGAACAAGTCTCAATATTTAGCCCCGATTATAGTTTTTTTTTTTTTTTTTTTTTTAGACAAAGTCTCATTCTAGCTTAGGCTGGCCTGGCACTAACTATGTAGGCTCTACTAGCCTTTAACCCAAAGCAATCCTCCTGCCTCAGTTTCATGAGTAATGGTTTTATAGGTATTAGCCCACTCAACCCCCAAAAATTTTTGTCCTAGAGATTTGGGAGGTAGGGCCTTCCTCTGACCTTCCTCAGTCCATCCAAAGAGTCCTCTCCCACTATAAAATATCTCAATAAACAACACAAACTCAAGTTCACAGCTACTTATGCTTCCACAGGAAAACGTGAGTAACTGACCATTCATCTGTTTGCTAGTGTCAGGGGGTCTGAGGCTTGGGAGGGCTAAAAACTTCACATTGGGAGCCCTCATGGGTGTATGTTCAGGTGACAAAACTAAGGTTGTGGGCCAGCAAGGGGGCTCAGTTGGCTCATGGTAGTTCCTTTGGCTTTCTGGGTGGAACCACTTCCTGGACCCCAGAACCAAGAAATAGCAATTTTCCCTTTCCCAACAGTAAGACTCCCTGGGAAACAAAGGCGTTCCCTAACTCAAAGCAACAAGGCTTCCATGGGCCGGTCAGTGGAGGGGTGGTGTGTGTGTGTGTGTGTGTGTGTGTGTGTGTGTGTGTGTGCGCACATGTGTGTACATGTGTGCATCTCCACAGCCCAGGTATGAGCAGGTAGAGAAGTATTGCGTTTCCTAGATGACCTGGACAATGGTAGCAAGCCTTTCTCCCATAAAGACGTTTGATTTGTCCCTAAGATTTGTTCAGAGCCAGGGCCTAGAGAGATGGCTCAGAGCTTAAGAACGCTGACTGCTCTTCCAGAGGTCCTGAGTTCAATTCCCAGCAACTACATGGTGGCTCACAACCATCTACAAAGAGATCTGGTGCCCTCTTCTGGCTTGCAGGCATACATGAAGGCAGAACACTGTGTACATAATAAATAAAATCTTTAAAAAAAAAAAAAGAAGAAGAAGAAGATTTGTTCGGAGCTGACTTGCTGTGTCCCGTATGTTACCTTCACTCTGACTCTTTCCAAGGCCCAAGGCCCACATTCACTGTTGGCACAGCTGCTGGGTCGAAGGGTGACTCTGGGCTGAGATGTCTGCTGCCAACTTGGCGAGGGTTTCCCAAGGCTGCTCTGAAGGTGCCGTTTCTGCTAAGAACAAGGCTGAAGAAGCATGTCTCTGAGCTCCAGCCACACCCGGATCCATCCGCTCAAAAACTGCCAGGGGGCTGGAAAGTCTGAGGAGGACAAGGCCTCCTCTCCTTCCTCCCTCCCCTTCTCTCTTTCTGTTTTTTTTTTAAAGATTTATTTATTTATTTTGTTTACAGTGTTCTGTAAGCATGTGTGCCTACAGGCCAGAAGAAGGCACCAGATTTCATTACAGCTGGCTGTGAGCCACCATGTGGTTGCTGGGAATTGAACTCAGGACCTCTGGAAGAACAATCAGTGCTTCTTAACCTCTGAGCCATCTCTCCAGCCCCTTCTATCTGTTTTTTTTTTTTGAGACAGGGTTTCTCTATGTAGCCCAGGCTGTCCTAGAACCCGCTTTGTAGACCCCTTGTACTCACAGAGATCCCCCTGTCTTGCTACCCAAGTGCTGGGATTAAAGGTGTGTGCCACCGCAGCCCAGCTTCTGTTTCATTTTAAAAACAGATTTAATTGGGCCTTGTCATGGTGGTGATGCATGCTTTTAATCCCAGCATTTGGGAGGCAGGAGGATCTCTTGAGTTCAAGGCCAGCTTGAACTACAGAGTGAGTTCCAGAACAGCCAGAGCTACACAGAAACTATTTCTTGAAAAACCAAAAATGAATAAATAATTCATAAAATAATAATAAAATAAATAATTAGTAAAACATAGTGACTTTTGTTATATATATTTGTGAGTACCTGTGTGTGTTTGTGCACCACATGCATGACTGGTGATGTAAAAGTTAGAAGAGGGCTGCTCTTCCAGAGGTCCTGAGTTCAATTCCCAGCAACCACGTGGTGGATAACAACCATCTGTAATGAGAACTGGTGTCCACTTCTGGAGTGAAGTATATGCATCCAGAACACTGTATACATAATAAATAAGTCTTTTAAAAAAAAAAAGTCAGGGGCTGGAAAGATGGCTCAGTGGTTAAGAGCACTGATTGCTCTTTCAGAGGCTGCAGGTTCAATTCCCAGCACCCACGTGGCAGTTAATAACTGTCTATAACTACAAGATCTCTGACACTGTCACACACACATGCAGGCAAAACACCAACGCAAATAAAAGTAAATAGAATTAGAATCTAGTAGGAGGTAGGATTAAAAATTAAAAAAAAGTCAGAAGAGAGCACTGAGTTCCCTTGGAACTGTACCTGGTTGTAGGCTGGGAACCTGACCTGGATTCTCTGAGCAAGGACAACATATCCTTCACTGCTGAGCCATCTTTTCAGCCCCCCCTTCGGACCTCTAATGAGAACCCCAGTAATGATACTTTCTGTGTCAAATGACTTTCAAGAGAGTTTTCTACCCTGGACAGTTCCTGCATACACACACGGGCACACAAGCACATCCTCCCTCTTTAAGGCAGACAGACTCTTGTGTGGAGCCGTGGCTGGTCTGGAACCCACATGCACACACAGGCACACACACACATCCTCTCTCTGTAAGGAGGACTCTTACATGGAGCCCTGACTGGTCTGGAACCCACATGTACCACAGTGCCTAGCTGGCCACTCTCCTTTTTAAAGATGTTCTTAATCACAAGGTTTCTTTTTCTTTTTTTCTTTCTTTTTTTTTTTTTTCCCGAGACAAGGTTTCTCTGTAGCTTTGGTGCCTGTCCTGGAACTAGCTCTTGTAGGCCAGGCTGGCCCTGAACTCACAGAGATCCTCCTGCCTCTGCTTCCTGAGTGCTGGGATTAAAGGCATGCGCTACCATCACCCGGCCTTTATTAAAGGTTTTTAATTTTTTTTCAAATAAATTTTTCAGTCAGCAGACAAAAGGACGGGCTCCCTGTGCACATCACTGCTCCTGGCTCCCGCGCAGGACACCACTGCTCTCCCTTCCTCTCTCTGCTCTCCCACTGTTTATTTTGTTTCATTTGTTTGTTCTGGGGATTGAGGGCGGGGTCTTCAGAGAAGCTGTGCCCGTAATCTCAAACTCGGGAGGCTGAGGCAGGAAGATTGTAAATTCAAGGCCAGCTTAGGTTACACACTGAGACGCTATCTCAAAAAAGAAATTAAAGCCACTGAGCTACAACCAGTCCTTGGAATTCTTTCTTCTTCTTCTTCTTCTTCTTCTTCTTCTTCTTCTTCTTCTTCTTCTTCTTCTTCTTCTTCTTCTTCTTTAAAAAAGATTTATTTATTTATTTTATGTGCATTGGTGTTCTGCCTGCCTGTCTACGTGTGAGGATGTCGGGTTCTCTGCAACTAGAGTTACAGACAGTTGTAAATTGCCATGTGGGTGCTGGGAATTGAACTGGGGACCTCTGAAGTGCTCTTAACCTCTGAGATATCTTTCCAGCCCCAGCTATTATTTTTTTAAAAAAAGATTTATCTTGTGTGTGTGTATGTGTGTACATGTGTGTTCAGGTAACTGAGGAGGCCAGAAGAGGGCATCAGATTCCCTGATGGTTATGAGCCTTGCAACATGGGTGCTGGGCACAGGACCTCTGGGAAAGCAGCAAGTGCTCTTAACTGCTGAGCCGTCTCTCCAGCTTGTCTTGGCTATTCTAGCGAGACACACGCTGTGCACATAACTTTTACCTCCTGGTGGAACTTTCCTGAGGTCCCTGCCTGAATACAGTTAATCCCGTCAACTACAGAGAGTGCTAGACAGACGCGATGGCCCAGCCGAGAAGGCTGTTCCTGTTGTTGGCAATGAACTTCAGGGAAGAGGGCAGCTGTGGAGTTCTCTTTGCCATGGTGTTCCAGAGAGGCATTTGGGGCCCAGTGAGAGGTTCTCACTTCTCGGATTCGCTTGAATCCGCCTGCACAGTTTGCTGACTTGCCTTGAGGGTCATGAGTCAAGAAAACTTGGCCTTTAGCTTAGGCTTGTTCCCAGCTTCTAACTTAAATTGACCTGTTTCTATTCATCTATGTTCTGCCACACGGTTCTTCACCTCTCCTCCATCCTGTATGTCTGATTCCCTCAGTGTGTCTCTTCTGACAGCCCTGCGTGCCTCAGATTCTTCTCAAGCTCCTCTCTTTCCCTGCAAGTCCTGCCTGTTCTCTCCTGACTAGCTATTGGCTATTCAGCTCTTTATTAACACAGCTCTTTATTAAGCTGTTTATAGAGGCCAGAAGGGGGCGCTGAGTCTCCTGGAACTGGAGTTAGAAATGCTCGTGAACTGCCTGTGGGTACTGGGAACCGAACCCTATTCCTCCATGAAAGCAGCCAGTGCCCTTAACTGCTGAGCCATCTGCTCAGTCCAAGAGTAGTCTAATTTTTTATTTTTAACGTTATTTAATTAACTATCGTGTATTATGTAGATAGTTGCAGTGTGTTGCGTGCACATGCATGTGCAACACGCAGAGGTCAGAGGACACCCTGCAGGAGTCGCTTCTCTCCTTACACTGTGGGTTTCAGTAATCAGACTCCGGTTGCCAGGCTTATGTAGTGAGCACTTTTACCTGCTGAGCCACCCAGATGGCTTGGGGTCCATTTTTGCATGAAAAGAAGGGAAATAAGAATATTATGCCGGGGGCTGGCTGGAGAGATGGCTCAGAGGTTGAGAACACTGATTGTTCTTCCAGAGGTCCTGAGTTCAATTCCTGGCAACCACTTGGTGGCTCACAACCATCTGTAAAGAAGTCTGGTGCCCTCTTCTGGCCTGCAGGCACACATGCAGACAGAACACTGTAAACAAAATAAATAAATAAATCTTTAAAAAAAAAAAAGAATATCATGCTGGGCGCTGGTGGCACACCGCATGCCTTTAATCCCAGCACTCGGGAGGCAGAGGCAGGAGGATCTCTGTGAGTTCGAGGCCAGCCTGGTCTACAAGAGCTAGCTCCAGGACAGGCTCCAAAGCTACAGAGAAACCCTGTCTCGAAAAACCAAAAACAAACAAACAAACAAATAAATAAATAAATCATCACAGCCGTGGTGCATGCCTTTGATCCCAGTACTTGGGAGGCAGAGGTAGGTGGATCTCTGTGAGTTTGAGACCAGACTGGTCTCTGGAGGGAGTTCCAGGACAGTCAGGAAACAGAATATTATTGCAGGAACTGGGGATATAGTCTAACATTTATAAAGTTCTGTGTATTCAGTCCCCAGCACCATGTGAAGCCGGATGTTGTGGTACACACCTGAAATCCTAGCATAGTCTCACTATGTAGTCCTGGAATATATAGACCAGGCTGGCTTTGAGTCCACAGAGATCCATCTGCCTCTCCCTCCCAAGCGCTGAGTTAAAGGTGTAGGGTATCACCAACCATCTTTTCGTTTATATGTATGTTTGTTTTGAGAGAGTCCTGTTATGGCTCTTACTGGCCTGCTCCTCACTGTAGCCTAGGCTGGCTTTGCATTCATGGCAAGCTCCTGCCCACCCTCACAAGTGTTAGGCTTACAGGCTTGTGTCACCAAGCCAGCTAAATGTTTTTGTTTGCTTGTTTTGTTTTTAAGGTTTATTTATTTATTATGTATTTGAGCGCTGTGTCTGCACGCTAGAAGAGGGCGTGGGATCTAACTATAATGGTTGTGAGCCACCACGTGGTTGCTGGGAATTGAACTCAGGATCTCTGGGAGAGCAGCCATCTCTCCAGCCCCTGGCTGCTTTGTTTCTTTAGTGAAAGAGGTAGCTGACTGATCTGACTCTGGTGTCTGGAACTGTTGCTAATATCCCCGCACTTGTGAAATGACAACATCCACAAACTGTCTTCGGCTCGTCAGCCCTATGGCAGGTGGCAGGGCTGTCCCCACAAAAGGCAATCAACTCCGCTTGATATGTGGAAAGTCAGACAGCACCCGGGAGGGGAATAGAGGGCAGGGAACAGATGAGAGAGCAGGGAAAAGACAGGGAAAAATAAAGAGACGTGGAGATGGAAGAGACAAAAACGGGACTGGGGATAGAGCTCAGGTGCTTGCCTAGCAGAAAGCCCTGCTTTCCAGGCCCAACGCCACTGGAACCTTTGTAGTGGTACACGATTAGGATCCCCGCACTCAGGAGGCAGAGGAGAGAGGAACAGATGTTCAAGGTCGTCCTTGGTTACACAGTGAGTTCAAGGCTAGCCTGAGCCCAAGAAAAGGCGGAGGGTGGCAGGGGAAGAGAAATGAGGAGCAGAAAATGTGTCTGGAAAAGACTCAGAGGGGAATTCTCCCATCAGCCGCTTCCCAAAATGACACAATGAGTCCGGATGAGACAAATGTTCCTCCCACTGTCGGGCGCCTGGGAGACACCGGCAAAGAGGCTCTCATTTCTAGAACAGAGTCCACAGAGCTTTGGTCTTAACTGGCCTGGTAAGTGTAGCTGGGCCCTCCCCAGTACCACCTCTGCAGAGGGAGGGGAACCGACTTCCGGCTACCTTGGATCTTCTCAGGACCCAACCAGTCTTCAGGAGTTGAATCCCCGAGAGCAGGGCATCCTTGGCAGCCTCAGAGGATGACGGAGTACAGCAGGAACGTGCCTGTCCTGCTCTTGGGTAGTGGGTACAGCTGCCAGGGGCTGTTTCTGTGTCTTCAGGTTCCTTAACTCTGGGGCAGGATTGCCTAGTACAGCCTTGGCTCCAAATTCTCCCCTGCCATGGGAGGTGTTTTGTTTGGAGCCTGACCCAGAACTCAAACTCACAGAGATCCGCCTGCCTCTGCCTCCCGAGTGCTGGGATTGTTTGTTTTTCAAGACAAGGTTTCCCTGTGTATCTCTGGCTGTCCTGGAACTTGCTCTGCAGACTATTTTTTTAAACATTTATTTCACTAGGCAGCACATAAATCACGGTTTGCGTACGGATGGCAGAGGACTACTGGTAGGAGTTGGTGCCTCCCTTTTATTATGTGGGGCTCAGGGATGGAACTCAGGCCTTCAGGCTTGGCATCTAGGGTCGTAACCTACCGAAGCATTTTGCAGGCCCATTTTTTGAATTTGTTTATTATTTGTGTGTGGTGGTGATGTGTAGGTGGAGGACAAAGGATAATTAGAAGAGCTGGGCCTCTTCTCTTACCATGTGGGCCCAGGTATCAAACTCAGGTCTTGCTGAGGCTTGGCAGCAAGATTCTTTTACCCGTGAGCCATCTTGCCAGTTCAAGTGGGAGGGTTTTGAAAAGTGGGAAGAAGGTTAGGGCAGATGTTAAAGCTGATGGTAGGGACTGAAGAGATAGCTCTGCTGGTAGTGTTTGTTCTGCAAGCATGACGACCTGAGTTTGATCCCCAGGCTCCCTGTATTTAAATGAAAAAAATTAAACTGGGTGGTGGTGGCGCACCCCTTTAATCCCAGCACTCAGGAGGCAGAGGCAGGGAGATCTCTATGAGTTCAAGACCAGCCTGGTCTAAGCTACAGGAGAAACCCTGTCTTGAAAACAAACAAACAAAAAAACCAAAATAAATTCAGGTGTGGTGGTGTGCACCTGTAATCCTAAAATGGGGTAGGTAGAGAAAGGCAGATTTCTGGGCTCACCAGCCGGCTGGTTTAGCCTAGCCTACACATCGAGTTCCAGTGAGAGATGGCACCTGAGGAACGGTAGAGGTCATCTGTTCATCTCCATGGGTTTGCTTGTACAGGTGCATGCCTACTTGCAGATATATGCACACAAGCACACATGAATACACATACACACGCATGTGCACACACACACGCAATGCTGCTGGTAGAAACACTATGGCTTTGAGAACAGGGTATACATGTCCAATTCCAGACAGGATGCCCCCTCTCCCTGTTCCCCACTTTGGGCTTCTCCCATTCTATTGGCAGACTGTCTACAGGAGAGGAATTCAGCATCTTGTTATTAAAGGATGGGAGAGGATGCATTCTGAATTTTGTCTCATCATCCTGGGAGAATTGGGGCCTTCTCTTGCACCCCCTTCCTACCCCTTTTGCCAATTTCTCTCATGTAAAGTTTCCCCTGCAACTTTGGGCCTTCCCTGTTCACGCTCTTGCCTTCGGTGAAATCACGGCTTGAAATCATTTCCGCTGAAGACCTCTGGGTGCCAATCAGGTACAAGTTCTTCCAGTCTGTCCCCTGACCCGTCCATATTTCCTGAGGCCCTGGAAACCTCTTTTCATTCTGCCCTAACATTGCTGTCCTCTGAGGCCAGAGGAGAGTCAGGGTTCTAGGCGATCAATATTTCTGCTTACTGATATTTCAAATCAGCTTTTTAAACCTGGAAGGGTTGTTGAAGGCTGTGAGCTGTGTTGTCTGTGGTGCAGCATGTCACAGGAGGATGCAGGAAATGGGGATGGGGAGGATGCGGAGGGTGTGGAGGGAGCAGGTGGGGAATGGGTATCCTGGGTGTAGTTTCTATCTATGCCCAAGAGTTCTGGCCAGTTGGATCCAACATCTGGATGTATATGGAACAAAAAGGATTTTCTAAGTGAACTCATACTCCAGACATTTGGTTTGCATGCCACTGAACATCTGGACACTGGAAAATTTCTGGTTTGGGAACTATGATTTTGTGTTTCTCTTCAGATTTTGGAAGCCTTTGGATACGTTGCGTCGCCAACAAACTTGAAGCATACATTTAATGCTTTTACTTCTTCGGGCATTCTCTGTGGAGGTGACTACTGTACTAACTGGATAACCCGCATTCTCCAGCAGGCAAAAAGTGCAAGAAAACCAGGTAACCGATATGGCTGGGGCAAGTGTGACCTCTGATTTTCATGAGAGGACTAAGGGGGACTCTCTAGAGAGCGTTATTCCCACCACCTTGCCACCCCCCCCGCCCGCCTCTCGGGCTGTGTGCTAGAACACCCCCTTGCTTTGCCCATCAGCAAATGAAAGCCCAGACTGACTTGGTGCTTGGAGACCATGGCAGTAACAAAGCCCAAGATCTTTGATTTTTATAAGCTCTGATTTATTGGCCATTCAGCAGCCAGCTGAAGAGTCAGCTCAGGAAATGAAGCAGGATCCAGGTCACGCTGGATTCATCACAGGCTCTTTTCCCCAGGAAGCTGCTTGTTGGCCAGGAGGGTCCTTCCCAGCCTGCCTGGCTTGAAGCCAAACACAGTCTCTAAGACCCTCGCCAAAAATCTCCATTTCTGCTATCTGGGCACGATTCCCCTTCTCTGGGTGGGAGAGGCAGTGGGAGAGAGGTGGCAAGCCGTGAGGCTTTGGGAGAGTTGGACCCAGCAGGAGGAGTCAGATGTTGAAGGGCAACATCTTCCAGGGGCCAGTTGAACAGCTCCATAGCAGGGCAGCACAGCAGCATGCCCGTGACTTTGACGCTCTTGCCTACTTCCTTTTTCTCCTGAGATTCCCCAAGACCCTGTAATATTGTAACCAGCGCTTTCTCCCACTTTGCAGGTGAGGAAACCGAGGCTCTGGGAAATCATATACACTCAGTTAGACGGCTTGTTTAGCCCTGGGCTTGTATAAAGCAAGAGTCCGTTGGGAAAGGTGGGTGGGGGGATGTAGGCGGAGCTTTCCTATCCCACAGCTGCTCTCAAATAATCACTCAGAGTCTTGATATTAATTGTAAATACTCAGCCAACAGTTCAGGCTTATTACCAACTAGCTCTTACATTTAAATTAACCTGTATTAGAGCTGGGTGGTGGTGGCGCACACCTTTAATCCCAGCACTTGGGAGGCAGAGGCAGGCGGATCTCTGTGAGTTCGAGGCCAGCCTGGTCTACAAGAGCTAGTTCCAGGAAAGGCTCCAAAGCCACAGAGAAACCCTGTCTCAAAAAACCAAAAAAACCAAAAACAAATAAATTAACCTGTATTTGTTTTTTTTTCTTTTTTCTTTTTCTTTTTTTTTTTTTTTAGTTTTTTTGTTTTGTTTTGTTTTTTTGAGACAGGGTTTCTTTGTGTAACAGTCCTGACTGTCCAGGAACTCACTTTGTAGACCAGGCTGGCCTCAAACTCACTGATATCTGCCTCCCAAGTGCTGGGATTAAAGGCCTGCGCCACCATCGCCAGGCTAACCCGTACTTCTTATCTATGCTTTGCCATGTGGCTCATGGTTTGTCACCTCATTTTCTACATGTCTCTGCAGCTGACCGGCATCTCTTCTGACTCCGCCCTTCCTCATCCCAGCATTCTCACTTTGGCTTTCCTGCCTACCTTTATCCTGTTCAGCTATTGGTCAGTTACCTTGTTTGTTAAACCAATCACCGTGACATATATTCACGCAGTGTACAGAAGGGTTGTTTCACAGCAGTGGGATCTGAGAGTAGTCCTAGGAGGCTTGAGAGAAGACAGGGCAAGAATGTGACCACAGCCAGGAGAAGGGAGTCCATCCTGGGAACAGTATGGTATGTGTGTGTTGGGAGGTAGAGGGGGAGGTAGGGACGGCAGAAGGGGTTCAGGTACAAGGCTGGGAGCACTCTGCAGTGGTAGGATATGTGCTTGGTGTGTCTGAAGTCCTAGATTCAGCCCCCAGTACCACAAAACAGAATAAAATAGGTAAATAAAGCAGCAGGCTGGAATGGGATAACTGTGAGAAACTCACAAACTAGAGAGGAATGGAAGTCTACCGAGGTACCCCATGGAAAGAGCCTCTGGCCACGTACAGACAACTACAATACTTGCTGAAAACTCTCAGCCACGGGGCTAGAGAGGTGGCTTAGTGGTCAAGAGCACTCGCTGTTCCTGAAGAAGACACAGGTTCAAGTCCCTGCACCCAATCATAACCATCCATGACTCCAGTTCCCGGTGATCTGGCGCCCTCTTGTGGCCTCCCAGGCAACCAGCATTGTACTCATGCATACATATAAAAAACAAACAAAATTTTAAAAACAACAACAAACAAAACTGTATCAACCAGATGAGGCAGAACATGATTGTTAATCTCAGAATTTGGGAGGTAAAGACAGGAGGATCAGGAGTTCAAGGTCAGCCTGGGCTACGTGAGACCCTGTCTTCACCCCAGTTTCTCTCTCTCTCTCTTTTTTTTTTGAGACAGGGTTTCTCTGTAGCTTTGGAGCCTGTCCTGGAACTAGCTCTTGTAGACCAGGCCTGCCTTAAACTCACAGAGATCGGCCTGCCTCTGCCTCCCTGAGTGGGCCACCACCACCCAGCCACCCCAGTTTCTCTTAAAAACACGACCCCTCCCACAAGCTGGGCGGTGGTGGTATACACCTTTAATCCTAGCACTCAGGAGGCAGAGGCAGGCGGATCTCTGTGAGTCTGAGGTCAGCCTGATCTATAAGAGTTAATTCCAGGACAGTCTCCAAAGCTACAGAGAAACCTGGTCTCCAAAAACCAAAACCAACCAAACAAAAAAATACCCCACAACCCCCCCAAAAAAACCAACATGAGAATTATTCAAATCCTTGGCAACCATTTTTAATATTTATTTATTTATTATGTATGCATTTTCTGTATGCATATGTGCCTGCAGGCCAGAAGAGGACACCAGATCTCATTACAGATGTTTGTGAGTTACCATGTGGTTGCTGGTAATTGAATTCAGGACCTCTGTAAGAGAAGCCAGTGCTCTTAACCTCTGAACCATTTACCCAGCCCTGGAAACTATTTTTTTTAAGATTTATTTATTTAGTATGTATACAGTGCTCTGTCTGCATGTGTGCCTGCTTGCCAGAAGAGGGCACCAGATCCCATTATAGATGGTTGTGAGCCACCACGTGGTTGATCTGGGGCCCTCTGAGAGGGCAGCTAATGCTCTTCACTTCTGAGGCATCTCTCCGGCCCCCAAATCCTTGGAAACTAAACAATGAATTTCTAAATAATTTGTGAGTCAGAAAGAGAAGTCTGGAGAGAAGTTAAAACACGCTAGCTGAACAAGTTATGTCTTTTTTTTTTTTTAAAGATTTATTTATTTATTATGTATACAACATTCCTTCCATGTATGCTTGCATGACAGAAGAGGGCACCAGACCTCATTACAGATGGTTGTGAGCCACCATGTGGTTGCTGGGAATTGAACTCAGGACCTCTGGAAGAGCAGTCAGTGCTCTTAACCTCTGAGCCATCTCTCCAGCCCCACAAGTTATGTCTTTTGTGAGACACGGGTACTGCCAGGTTGTGAAGGGAGTTTGCTAGATTGACCGCAAGCTCCAGAAAGGCAGAGGATCGCAAATAAAGGTCTCAAACCAACCATCTAAGCTCCCTCCTCAGGAACCCAGGAAGAATAAATAAATCCACAGCGTGTAGAAGAAATAATGACGTTGAAACGGGAATTCCACAAGATTAAAAGCAGATGAAGAAATAAGCAGGCGACTGAAAAGAAGAAGAGGGAGGTGGCTCAGCGGTAGAGCCTTGACTGGCATGTGTGAGGCTTGGGTCTGTGCCCCAACACTGAAAAAAGACCAACAAAAACAACACACACAAGCAAACGAAACAAACCTGAAAAGAAAAAAAAAGTTAGTGGAACAAGGAGCTGATAGCTTGGGGGGGGGAACCAATAAATCTGCTGTAAGATTGATAAACTTAAAAAGAGAGGAGGGGGCTGGAGAGATGGCTCAATGGTTAAGAGAGTCAACTGTTCTTCCAGAGGACCTGAGTTGGTTCTCAGAACCCAGGTGGCTCCCAACTGCCTGTAACTTTGACTCCAAAGGATCAGGCATCTTCACTCACGTGTGTGCACTCTCAACACACATGTGTGCATTCTCAACACACACACACACACACACACTTTTAGAGATTAAAAATTGGGCCAAGGAGATAGCTGAGCACGTGAAGGAGCTTGCGGCTAAGTCTGTTGACCTGAGTTCGAATCCCCAGACCCCCATGGTTAAAGGAAAGAACCAACTCGGGCAAGTTACCCTTTGACCTCCACAAGCCTGCTGTAGCACAGGCACACTTACACATAAATAAACAGAATGTAACTTTAAAAAAATCATTTAAAATATTTTTAGCTGGACGTGTGATACATGCTTAAAACCCCAGGTCTTGGGAGGCAGAAATTGAAGAATCCAGGAGTCGCTGGTAGCTTCTAGAAGCTAGAAGAGGCAAGGGAGCCTTTAATCCCAGCACTTGGGAGGCAGAGGCAGGTGGATCTCTGTGAGTTCGAGACCAGCCTGGTCTACAAGAGCTAGTTCCAGGACAGGCTCCAAAGCTGCAGAGAAACCCTGTCTCGAAAAACCAAAAAAAAAAAAAAAAAAAAGAAGAGGCAAGGGATGAATTTTTCCCAGGAGTCTTTGCAAGGCACACTGTCTATCAGCACCTTTATTTTGGCTTATTTATACTATGATTTGTGGATTTCAGAACTGTCAGGAAAATCTTATTGTTTTAAGCCATTAAGTTATGTTAATTTGTTACAGCAGCCACAGGAAACTAATACCCTGTGAACAACTTTACACATACAAATTTGGTGTCTTAAGTGAAATAAATCTGCCCCTTAAAAGACACAAACCACCAGAACACATCCCCCATTTGAATAGCCCTGTAACTACTAAGAAAATTGAGTTTGTAATGAAAACCATCCCTTCTGCCCCTCTAATATTTTTAGAACCAGATGGTTTTACTGGAGAAAAGATGAATTAAATTCTCTGTATAATTTTTCCAGGAAACAGAAATACACTATTGTTTCTTAATCTTATGAAAGCAATATTACTCTTAATACTGAAACCAGATGAGCACAGTACAAAACAACAGCTGAAGACAAATACCCTTCATGTATGTAGATTCAAAATCCTTAGAAGAAAACAGCAAATAGAATGTGCTATGTAGGACTGGAGAGATAACTCAGCAGCTAAGAGCACTTGCTGCTCTTCCAGAGGACCTGGGTTCTTTTCCCAGAGCCACAGGGCAGCTGTAATTCTAGCTCCAGTGGAAATGGCACCCTCTTCTGGCCTCTGTGAGTATCACACAAACACATGCACATACATACAGACACACACATGTACATGAAGAAAATGAAGAGAATTCAGTAATTTATAAAAGGAATTGCAAGCCCTAACTAAGAGAGATTTATTCATAGGTGCAAGATGCTCTCAATATTCAATACTCATCATTTTAATCTATCATATTAAGAAAATACACATGATCATAATTGATGTACAAGGGACATCACACAAAATCCACCTCTTTAGTGCGTCTTGAAAAACCTTCCCGACACATCGATGTGGGGGTGGGACCTTACACTGATAACACCCATGGGAAGAATTGTCAGCGTCTTATTTTACGGCAAATGACTAAATGCTGTGTGTCTAAAAGTCACACTAACCTGCTGCCTTCACAACACACGGCTGACCACTCCATCAGTGCAGTTAAAGGACGAAGAAATGGGCGGTATGGGGACTGAAGATGAAGAAGCAAAACTGTCTTTGCTTGCAGGCGACATCATCTCCACAGAAAATCTCAAGGAACCTACTAAACAAAACAACATGCCTTTGGAATTAGCAGTGAGTTCATCACAGACTCAGGAAACACAAACATTAATTTTATTTCCATATGCTACATTCCAGTAATGACTATATGGACACCACAATTCAAAATATCATCTGTAACCACTAAGAAAGAGAAATGTTCAGCCAGGGAGATGGCTCAGTGGGTAAAGGCACTTGTTGCTAAGCTAGATAACTTGAGTTGGAGCACCAGAATCCACGTTATAGAGGCAAAGGAATGACTCCCGCAGGTTGTTCTCTTAGCTACACATACATTCTCTCTAAATAACTAAATAAATGTTAAATAAACCTTTTTTTGCTTTTTTTTAAAATAAATGTTTGGGATTCTTTTTTATTTTTATTTTAGATTTATTTATTATGTATACATCATTCTGCCTCCATGTATGCCCACACGCCAGAGGATGGTGCCAGATCTCATTGCAGATGGTTGTGAGCCACCATGTAGTTGCTGGGAATTGAACTCAAGACCTCTGGAAGAGCAGCCAGTGCTCTTAACCACTGAGCCATCTCTCCAGCCCATTTTTTGTTTTTTTGAGACAGGGTTTCTCTGTGTAACAGCCCTGGCTGTCCTGAAAATAGCTCTTGTAGACCAGGCTGGCCTCAAACTTACAGAGATCCGCCTGCCTCTGCTTCCTGAGTGCTGGGATTAAAGGTGTGCACCACCACTGCCCAACAAAATTTAACTTTTTTAAAGATTTGTTTTAAACCAGGAGGTGGTGGCACACATCTTTAATTCTAGCACTCCAGAGGCAGAGGCAGGCAGATCTCCGAGTTCAAGGCCAGCCTGGTCTACAGCATGAGTTCCAGGACAGCCAGGGCTACACAGAGAAATCCTGTCTGGAAAAAAATGTTTTATTTACCCGAATGTATGTATGTGTGCCTGGTGCCTGAGAAAGTCAGGAGATTGTGTCAGATTCTTTGGAGCTGGAGTTACACATGGTTGTGAGCCACCGTGGTGCTAGGAACTGAATCTTAGTCCTCTGCAAGAGCATCAAGTACTCTTAGGCACTGAGCCATCTCTCCATATACATCATCTCCAAAAATAAATGTTTTAAAAAGTAAATGGGAGCTGGAGAGATGACTCAGAAGTTGAGACCACTGGCTGCTCTTCCAGAGGTCCTGAGTTCAGTTCCCAGCAACCACATGGTGGCTCACAGCCATCTGTACTGAGATCTGGCGCCCTCTTCTGGCCTGTAGGCAATGTATGCAGACAGAACACTGTGTACATAATAAATACATCTTCAAAAAAAAAAAAAAGAAAAGAAAAGAAAAAAATAAATCCTGGCTGGGCGGTGGTGGCACACACCTTTAATCCCAGCACTCGGGAGGCAGAGGCAGGTGGATCTCTGTGAGTTCAAGACTAACCTGGTCTACAGAGTGAGTTCCAGAACAGGCACCAAAGCTACACAGAGAAACCTGTCTCCAAAACAAAACCAAACCAAAAAAGATATAAGAAATTGTAGAATTGCAGAACTATCTAGAAACATCCCGCTGTGCATGGGTGCTTGATCAAGACACATTTCCAGTCTCCTTTTCAGTGACATGTAGCCCGTTCCCACAAGTTCACCAGAGGAAGTGAGAGGAAGTGAAGTCCACTTTGGGTCTGAGCTTCAAGCCGTCGGCGTGCTTGTAACCCCCTTCAAGCCGTCGGCGTGCTTGTAACCCCTTCTTCCAAGCTGGAAGATGGATGGGTCTGTGAACCGGCCTCTGTCAAGCAAATGAGGACAAAATCCTAAAAAGCACAGCATGGAAGGAGCCAGTGTTCTCACATGGGCAGAAGTGGGGAACCCTTCCCAATCAGGTCTGCTCAGCTGCCAAGCGATGGAACCAAAAAATGTTTGTTCTTTCTTAAGACGCTGTAGCTCTGGTCTCCTCGTCAATGGGCTTGGAGCTCATTAATAAGAGACAAATGCTAGGCATATGAAAGACAGACGGAGGCTGTACCCCAAGGGGCTATAGCTCACGGGGATGTCTGTGTGTGTGTTTCTTTCTGGTTTTTGAGCCAGGGTTTCTTTGTGTAACAGCACTAGCTGTACTGGAACTAGCTCTTGTAGACCAGGCTGGACTTGAACTCACAGAAATCTGCCTGCCTCTGCCTCCTGAGTGCTGGGATTAAAAAAGGTGTGCCGCCTTTAATCCACCACCGCATGGCTTTCACTGGGATGTTTGTAAAGTGCTATTTGCTGATGTAGAGGCAATGGAGAAACACGCCTACAGGGGCTCCAGGAAGAAGCCCTTGGAGAGGGTGCATTTCAGTGGGGATGAGGCTGTAGCGTGCTGGAAGGGATGTGAGAACAGAGGAGAATGGAGTGTTACCCCCTCTTCTGATCATTCTGGCAAACATACCCGATGGAACAACTGGGGGGGAAGGGGTTAACTTGGGCTTGCAGTTTCAGGGGACACCGCCTATCACAGAGGGGAAGGCGGTGGCTGGGACTGCCTCGCGAGTGCTGGGAGCGTGTAGTGGAGACTCTCAGGTCTTGATGACTCAGGGTGTAGAGTTCCAGCTGAGGAAGGCCTGTCACCAGTGGCCCAGCTCTGCTGGCCACGCTCTCTGTCCCAAAGTTCCACAGCCTTCTAAAGCAGTGCTGCCATCTTGAGATCAAGTATTCAAGCACATAAGGGTGGGGGGTGGGGTGACATTTCACACACAAACCACAACAGGTGGGTTGAATAACCACTCCCCTCAAAGGCAATACAAACCCCAGGACTTCAGAATTGACTGTTCTTTAGATAGGGTCGTTGTAGATATGAATCATTAAAATAAGGTCATCGGGCTGGAGAGATGGCTCAGAGGTTAAGAGAACTGACTGCTGTTCCAGAGGTCCTGAGTTCAATTCCCAGCAACCACATGATGACTCACACCCATCTGTTATGAGATCTGGTGCCCAGAACACTATGTACATAATAAATAAATTAAAAAAAAAATAAAATAAGGTCATCCAGGCCTAGAGAGATAGCACAGAGGCAAGGAGCACTGGCTGCTCCCCCAGAAGACCCAGGTTCGATTCCTACACCTATATGGTGATTCACTACTGTTTGTAGCTCCAGTTCTGGGAAGTGTGGTGCCTTCTTCTGGCTTCCTCGGGTACCAGGAATGCTTGTGGTGCACAGACATATGTGCAAGAGAAACACTCAAATACATAATGTTGTGCCTGAGTCCGAGGACCCCCAAGAAGCCCACCACGGAGCCACACTTCCGAATGCAAAAGCAAGGTTTTGTTTATTAAGTATGGGCTAGCATGGGCCCTCTGCCTCACAGTCCGACACAGCAGATGGAGGGAAAAGGACCCCATCTATTTTGGTAAGGGGTTTTTAAAGACAAAAACCACAAAGCAGTCACAAGGTTACAGTCTCAAAATACAAAATTACTTATCCTCTATCACAATTGGCTAAAGGTGAGGTAAAGCCCAGCTGTTAGTTCCTGATAGGCTGTTAGTGTCTAAGGGGGATGGCAACAGCCTGCCTGGTTATGTCCTCAAGACATCTGCTGACCCTGGGCTAACTGCAGGGGCAAAACAGTGGTTAATCAGGTACCTAACAAGGATGTTTGAAGCAAGCAGATGTAAACAGATGTCATCTGAGTACCCTGGTGGGTCACTTTGACCAGGGCAGACACAGTTTATTGGGAATGTTTATGACTTTGCTGGACTGTATTCAGCCCCCTAGTTAGGTCCTGTCTAAAATGGAGTTCTTTTTTTCAAAATGGAGTTTGTTTTGCTCCTTCAAAAAAAATAAAATAAGGTTGTAGTAAAGAATGGGTTCCAATCCAATATAACCAGGGTCCTTCTAAGAAAAGGGGAAGTTTAGGGCTGGAAAGATGGTTGTGTTCTCTGGCTCTTGCAGAGGACCCCAGTTTGGTTCCCAGCACTAAGTTAGGTGGCTCACAACCATTTTTTTAAAGATTTATTTATTATGTGTACAGTGTTCTGACTGCATGTATGCCTGCAGGCCAGAAGAAGGCACCAGATCTCACATTACGGATGGTTGTGAGCCACCACATGGTTGCTGGGAATTGAATTCAGAACCTCTGGAAGAGCAGTCAGTGCTCTTAACTTCTGAGTCCTCTCTCTAATCCCCCCAAACCATTTATAACTCCAGTTCCAGGGGATCCAGCACCCAATTCTGGACTCCACTGCCACCTGCAGTCACATGTGTGCATACACACACACACACACACACACACACACAAAAGTAAATCTTTAAAAAAAGAAGAGGGATGGGCTGGAGAGATGGCTCATAGGTTAAGAGCATTGCCTGCTCTTCCAGAGGTCCTGAGTTCAATTCTCAGCAACCACATGGTGGCTCACAACCATCTGTTATGAGAACTGGTGCCCTCTTCTGGTGTATAGGAACACATGCAGGCAGACACTGTATACGTAATAAATATATATTTTTTAAAAAAGAGGGAAATTTGGACTCAAAAACAGACACACAGAGTGCTTTGTCCTGTGAACACACAGAAGTACAGACACAGAGGGAAGAGGACAGAGACAGGACCGCCTGGACCTGGTGGATACTCCCACAGATGAAGAAGCCTTCTCCAAAGAACCAGGGTTGTCCTGCATCACCTCTAACGTTCCAAACCACGAGAGAACACATTTATCATATTTATCTTGCTTTTAAGCCACCTGCTTTGCTACTTCAGCTGCAGGGAATTAATTTTCAGGTGCAAACAGAGGCCGAGGCGTGAGAAACAGATAACATCTCTTGCGCAAAGAAACCATGAATAACTCCATACTCATCGATCACACTGTGTGAGGCAGGGGGCATGGCCTTTAACAGTGTGATGAAACTAGAGAGGAGGGAAAAAACTATTTGCTGTAAGAGATCAGCTTTTTCTTCCCTTCAGAGCTCAAGGAACCCCATGGAAGAGGAGGTAGAAAGAGCGTAAGAGCCAGGGGGATGGAGGACACCAGGAGAATCGGGCCGTCTGAACCAGCCGAGCAGAGCGCATATGAACTCCCCGAAGCAGCAAGCACAGGGCCTGCGTGGGTCCGCACTAGGTCCTCTGTTGCATGTATAGTAGGAAGGAAGAAAGAGGGCGGGGAGGGAGGGAAGGAGAAAGAGAGGAAGAAGCAAGCAAGCAAGCAAGCAAGAAAAGATATCTGTTGTGGAATATTGTTCAACCAGGCAAATATGTGTTACACTTGTTTATGTTGTGGAATATTACTTTAACTGTGTAAAGGTGTGTTGCATCTCTTTCTGCTGCATTTGTTCCACCTTGCCTGCCTAAGACATCTGATTGGTCTAATAAAAAGTTGAATGGCCAGTAGCTAGGCAGAAGGGGGATAGGCAGGGCTGGCGGGTGGAAAGAATAAATAGGAAAAATCTAAGCTCAAGAAGAAGGAGAGCACCGGATAGTGGTGGTGCACGCCTTTAATTCCAGCACTTGGGAGGTAGAGGCAGGAGAATCTCTGTGAGTTGGAGGCCAACCTGGTCTACAGAGTGAGTTCCAGGACTGGCTCCATAGCTACTGAGAAATGCTGTCTCGGAAAAACAAAAACAAAAAACAAAAAGGAGGAGGAGGAGAGAAAAGGAAGAGGGAACAAGGGAGAGAGAGAGCGGCATGCCCAGGGCTAGAAGCCAGGCAGACACAAGAAGCTGTAAGTAGATGTGCAGAAAGGAAGAAAGGTAAAAGGCCCAGAGGCAAAATGTAGATGAAAAGAAACAGGTTACGTTGTAAAAGCTGGCAAGAAACAAGCCTAGGCTAAGGCGGAGCATTCATAACTAATAAGAAGTCTCCGCATCATGATTTGGGAGCTGGTTGGTGGCCAAAAGAAAAGGCCTGGTGTAACATGAGGGCCTGCTTGTTGGGGTTTCTGTCCTGCCTGGTACCCCACAGCCGGCAAGTCCCAAAGAAAATCACACAGAGGTCTCCAGAAGATTATAAACTGACTGGCCCATTAGCTCAGGCTTTTTATTAGCTTTTGTAGCTTATATTAACCCATTATTTTTATCTATGTTAGCCACATGGCCCAGTACCTTTTTTAGCGGGGCAGATCACATCCTGCTTCTTTGGTGGTCTGGGCAGGACTGGGGAGGAATGGGCTTTCTCCTTTTCAGCATTCTCCTGTTCTCATTGCCCTACCTTTACTTCCTGTCTGGTTGTCCCACCTATACTTCCTGCCTGGCCAATCAGCGTTTACTTCAAACATGATTGACAGAATACAGACAATTCTCCCGCACCAGCCTGGTATAGACATCTGCTTTTCACAGAAAAAGAATAAAGGGGGCTAAAGATGCAGCACAGTTGGCAGTGCTTGCTTAGTGTGAAAAGCCCTGGATTTGGCACCAGCACTTCACAGATTGAGTGTGGTGGCACACACCTGTAGTCCCAGTACTCAGGAGGCTTAGGTAGAAGGGGAAGTGAGGGTTTCCAAAGAGAAAGTCCTCTACTCTAAGTGTGTTCCGTAGGGCACTATCCCAGAGTTCTGCAACTCAGTTCTCCTCCTACACCATCTCTGTTCCAGCAGTGGCTGCTTTGCTGACAAAATGCACCATCCCAGCTACAGACAAGTGGCCCCGGAGGTAGGTTCCATCCTGTGGCATTTGTTTTCGAGATTAATCTGAAGAATGCCGGGAGCAAACACGCTAACCTCATTTAGAGCTGAAGAAACTGGGGCTGAGGGGGGAAAAGTGGGATCTTCTGAGACTCAGATCCTGACCAGGGAGGTAGCTCTGCCAGGTAGCAGTGTTGTAAGCCTGAGTTCGGTCCCCAGAACCCACATGGTGAAGGGAGAGAGCTGCTTCCTGCAAAATGTCCTCTGACCTCCACATGTGAATGCAGTATATGTTCACCTACACACACACACACACACACACACACGCACGCACGCACGCACGCACACACACACACACACACAAAGTTAGTAAATAAACTAATGCAAACTTATTTTCATGGGTGTACTGCCTTCATGCATAGCTGCACCACTTGCATGCAGTACCTGATGTGACCAGAAGAGGGCATTATACCTGCAGTTACAGATGAGATGTAACTAGTCTGGTAACTGAACCAGGGGTGCTGGGAATCCTCTGGAAGAGCAGAGTGCTCTAAATTGCTGAACCATCTCTCCAGCACCAAATTTAAAGATAAAAAGTACAAATTTAAAAAGACTCAAATTCTCAAAAAAAAAAAGTAAAGAAAAAAGCTGGGGCCTGGAGAGATGGCTCAGCGGTTAAGAGCATTGACTGCTCTTCCAGAGGACCCGGGTTCAATTCCCAGCACCCACATGGCAGCTCACAACTGTCTGAAAATCCAGTTCCAGGGGATCTAACACCTTCACACCAATGCACATAAAATAAAGTTAAATAAACCATAAGAAATATATATATATATATATATATATATATATATATAAAAAGCTGGGTGGTGGTGGCGCACACCTTTAATCCCAGCACTTGGGAGGCAGAGGCAGGCAGATCTCTGTGAGTTCAAATCCAGCCTGGTCTACAAGAGCTAGTTCCAGGACAGGCTCCAAAGCTACAGAGAAACCCTGTCTCGAAAAACCAAAAAAAAA